>JBBPBX010106959.1:0-11364 GCA_038048925.1 Garcialebias charrua
GGGGTTTTTCATTGTTTCCGGGGACTTCAATCACGTGGATTTACGTGCCATCCTTCCAACCTTCAATCAGCACGTTTTCACAGAAACACGAGGAAATAAGACATTAGACCAGGTCTACACGAATGTGAAGGGGGCGTACACGGCGAAGCCACGCCCACCGATCGGGGCTTCCGACCATCGCTCCCTGCTATTGGTCCCTAGACAGCTCCCCCCACTCCGACGTTCGATGCCAGAACAAAGAGTGATAACATCGTGGCGCCAAGATAGTTCCCCCATGCTGAGGGACTGCTTTGAAAACACAAACTGGTCTGTCTTCAAAGAGGCAGCTACGAATGGAAATTCAATTGACCTGGAGCTTTATGCTTCCTCTGTCCTGGGTTACATCAGTACATGTGCTGAAAATGTATCCATAAGAAAGTGTGTTAAATTTTACCCCAATCAAAAACCCTGGCTAAATAAAGATGTCCGCACCCTGCTGGCAGCCAGGGACACTGCATTCAAGTCTAAAGATACTGAGGAGTTGAGAAAGTGCAGGAGAGAACTGGATGATGGCATAAAGAAGGCCAAAGCCGCGTATGCACAGAGGATCGAGGGACAGTTCACCTCACATGATCCAAGGAGCATGTGGCAGGGCATCAAATGCTTAACAGACTACAAGGGCAAAAGCAAACAATGCCCCAGGGACCCATCCCTGCCTGATGCCCTCAATAAGTTTTATGCACGTTTTGATGATCCAAACAGACCAACTAGCACCAGACTCACCTCATCACCAGACGAGGAGCACCTCAAAGTGACCGCAGCAGAAGTGAGAGGCAGTCTCAGAAGGATCAACCCTCATAAAGCTACGGGTCCAGACAACATCCCAGGGAAAGTTCTGAAGGAATGTGCGGACCAGCTCTGTGAGGTGCTGGCTGACATCTTCACCACCTCACTTGCACTGGAGTCAGTTCCCACCTGCCTGAAGACCGCCACCATCATCCCAGTCCCAAAAAGCTCCACAGTGACTGGTCTGAATGACTATAGACCGGTGGCCCTCACCCCGATAGTCGCTAAATGTTTTGAGAAACTGGTCATGTCCCACATCAAGACAGCCGTCAACATCAACGAGGACCCTCATCAATATGCATATCGTGAGAACCGATCAACAGAGGACGCCATCTCCTCCGTGGTCCACACTGCTCTCACCCACCTGGATCAGAAGGACTCATACGTGCGTCTGCTCTTTGTGGACTTCACATCTGCCTTCAACACCATGATCCCCCAAACTCTGATAGACAAACTATCCACACTTGGACTAAGCCCCTCTATTTGTAACTGGGTCTTAGACTTCTTAACAGACAGACCACAGTCCGTGAAGATCCACAACTTCTCCTCCTCCACCATCACCCTCAGCACTGGCTCTCCTCAGGGATGTGTGCTGAGCCCTCTTCTGTTCACTCTGCTCACATATGATTGTATAGCCACACATCCAGGCTGTCATATTGTTAAGTTTGCAGATGATACAGCTGTGGTGGGATGCATCACAGATAATGATGAATCCAGCTACAGACAGGAGGTGGAACATCTGGAGAGCTGGTGCAAAGAGAACAACCTTCACATGAATGTGAAGAAGACGAAGGAGATGATTGTGGACTTCAGAAGGAACAAACACACCCACACCCCACTGTATATAGGTGGATCTGCGGTGGAGGTGGTCTCCAGCTACAAATACCTGGGTGTACACTTGAATGATAACCTCAGCTGGAGCAATAACACCACCAGCCTGATCAAGAAAGGTCATCAGAGACTCTACTTCCTCAGACGGCTGAGACGAGCCGGTCTGAGAAGCCCAGTCCTCACCTCGTTCTACAGGTGTGCAGTGGAGAGCGTCCTGTGCTCCAGCATCAACGTGTGGCATGGAGGCTGCACAGTTGCAGAGAGAAAAGCTCTGCAGAGAGTGGTGAAGGCTGCACAGAAGTCTGTGGGAGTCAGTCTCCCCACCATCACAGACATTTACACCTCCAGATGCAGAAAAAGAGCCACCTGCATCATGAAAGACCTCACTCACCCAGCACACTCACTCTTTGCACCACTCCCCTCGGGACGGAGGTTGAGGAGCATCAAATGTAGAACCACTAGACTGAGAAACAGCTTCTACCCTGAGGCTGTCAGACTCATGAATAAATAAATAATAAGAATAAACACTGCAAAATGTCACATCATACTGATACTGTACTGATCTGTTTCTTGTTGCTGCGTTCATCTGTGACCATCTGCTCATGTTCGTGCTGCTGTTTATAATGATGTTTTTCTACTACATTAGGGCTTAGTGTATTACTAGCTGATGTGATGTCTCTCTTAGTTAATCCTAGATGTTATTATTGTATTTCTCTTGCATTTGTTGTTGGATGTAACTGGGACCCTGTGTACATAATCTCGTTTTCAACACATGTACTACATGCGGTGCAAATGACAATAAATTCTCTCTGACTCTGACTCTGACTCTGACTCTATCGTCCCCCCGATATATATCATCATATCACACAGCCCTAACAGGTAGATGTTTTATGTGTCCAAGAGAACAAGTGGAAGGGCAGCAAGGCCCGCAGCATTGGAGAAGGGTTCAAACTGTTTTACCACAGTGTGGATAGAAAGAGAAATGGAGTAGGGGCGGTCCTGAAGGAGGAGTTGGCAAAGAATGTAGTAGAGCCGAGATGGTGTACAGGCAGGGCAGCCAGCTCAGGACCGGAATGTCCGGGGTTCGATTCCCGGTCACTGCATACCTCGTTGTGTCCCTGGGCAAGACACTTAACCCCGAGTTGCTCCTGGTAGGACTGGATGGCGCCTTGCATGGCAGTCTACTGCTACCCGTGTATGAATGTGTGTATGAATGGGTGGATGGCTGGTGCTGTGAAGCGCTATGGGGCCCCTCATAGGGGGCTGGAAAGCGCTATATAAGTAAGCTCCATTTACCATTTAGAGGTGAAGAGAGTGTCAGATAGGGTGATGTGCCTGAAGGTAGAAGTAGAAAATCTGATGCTAAACATTGTCAGTGGTTATGCTCCACAGGTTGGATGTGATGGGGAGGAGAAAGATACATTTTGGAAAGATCTGGATGAAGTGATAGAAGCCCCTTTCATAAGTCAAATCCGTACAATTGCCGCACAGACCAGTCCGGCTTTAATCCTCCCCAGGTCCTTCATAAGACCACAGTTGAAGGCGGGCAGGTCCCGCTCACATAAACGTATTCACAAATGAACCCACAACGTGGCTCCAAAAGAGGCGTGGAGCAGAACTCAGCTGAGCATGAACTGGACCGCGAAATATTTATTGTGGGACAGACGTCAGACGTTTACAAGTTGTCGTTTCGTGTCATTTTTAATATTTCCTCAGTAATAAATCTACTGTCTCCCTCCAGCGCAGCGCACACACAGCTGCTCTGCTGCAGAGAGAGAGAGAGAGAGAGAGAGAGAGAGAGAGAGAGAGAGAGAGAGAGAGAGAGAGAGAGAGAGAGAGAAAAGAGCGAACCTAACTTTTACAAGTTGCTGTTTCGTGTCATTTTTAATATTCCCTTGTTAATAAATCTGCTTGTTGATTAATCCTGCGGTCGCTCACTGATGTCATCATCATATCCACTGGTACATTTTCATCTTTAAATCACTTCTTGGTCTGCTGCCCTCATACATCTCCTCCTACATGTCTTTGCGTGAGTGCAGCTACAGTGTGCGCTCTCAGGACATGATTACCTGCAGTGTTCCGTCAGTGAGGACTGAACTTGGAAAAAGGGCCTTCTCCTACTCTGCTCCTGCTTCATGGAATATCTTACAAAAAGATCTGAAGCTCTCGACCTTGACTTCTCTAAATGGTTTTCAGAATCTGTTGGAATCCTGGCAAAAACCAATGCAGATTTGTTCCTGTCTTTGATTTTATACGTCTACCTTATGTTTTGCTAGTTTTTTGATACTTTGAAAAAAATAAAAAATGTATTTCTTTCTTTTGTTTTTTCTCTTTTTTGTTTTCTATTGTTTATTGTTTATTGTTTGTTTATTGTTTATTGTTTAAGGAAATTCTACCATTGCTGTTCATCGTTCTTTAGTTTTAGCAGGTCGCTTTCGTAAATGAGCCCATGAGGTTCAATAAGATTTACCTGACTAAATAAAGGTTGAATGAATATTCTGAGCGCGGATCCGCGGGTTGCATTCACAAGTGGGTCTGCCCGGCTCGGGTCCGGATCTGACACTACCTCTGCTCCCGGATCAGGGGCGCATCAGAGGCGAGTAAAATTTACTCGCCAATCCGCCTTCTTCTTTTTTCTGAATGCTCGTTGGAGGACTGGACACGCATCAGGCCCGGACTGAGCCATCTTATGAAAGGGGCTAGAGAGTAATCCCAGGGAGGAAAGAGTGGTGATTGGAGCAGACCTGAATGGACATGTTGGTGAAGGAAACAGAGGGGATGAGGAAGTGATGGGTAGGTTTGGTGTCAAGGAAAGAAACCAGGAAGTCAAGTCAAGTCAATTTTATTTCTATAGCACAGCTTAAAACAGATAAACTGTTATCAAGGTGCTTCACACACACAGCATAAAAGTTTAAAAATGTACAGAAACAGTAACACACACCAATAGTAACAATTAAGATATTAACAGTAGTAAAAGTACATAAAAATGTATAAGAACAAATTAAAATGAAAAAAAAAATACAGTAAAAAAAAAATAAAATACACTACGACAGCTCACACAGTATGAAACACCAGAGAGAACAGATGGGTTTTTAACAGGGATTTGAACATGAGAAGGGAGGAGGCCTGTCTAATGTTGGGGGGGAGGTTGTTCCAGAGTTTGGGGGCGGTGACTGAAAACGCTCGATCTCCACGGAGCTTCAGACGTGTTTTTGGGACCGCCAAGAGCATCTGATCAGATGATCTCAGGGCCCGCGATGGAACATATGGTTCCAGCAGCTCGGAGAGGTAGAGGGGAGCGAGGCCATTTAGGCATTTGTAGGTCAACAACAGGATTTTAAAATCAACTCGAGTTCGCACATGGAGCCAGTGCAGGGAGGAGAGAACAGGTGTAATGTGCTCATACCTACGTGTACTGGTTAAAAGCCGAGCTGCTGCATTTTGCACGAGCTGAAGGCGTGTAAAGGAGGCCTGGCTGATCCCAGCATACAGTGCATTACAATAATCCAGGCGGGTTGTGATGAACGCATGGAATAGGGTCTCAAGATCAGATCTGGACAGCACCGGCTTTAGCTTAGCTACCTGCCGCAGTTGGAAGAAGCTCTTCTGGAGAACGGAGCTGATTTGTTTATCGAACTTAAGGTCCGAGTCAAAAACCATCCCAAGATTTTTTACAGTGTTTGAGATAGGGCTGGAGGGAGTCCAAGTTTATGTGATCAGAGGCGGAAGGACAGATGGTGGTGGATTTTGCCAAGAGAATGGAATTGGCTATAGTCAATACCTATTTCCAAAAGAGGGAGGAACATAGAATGACCTATAAGAGTGGAGGAATGAGTACGCAGGTCAACTATTCTGTGTAGAAGAGGGAACCTGAAGGAGATTGGAGACTGTAAGGTTGTGACAGGGGAGAGCGTGGCCAGACAGCATCGGATGGTTGTGTGTAGAATGACTGTTGTTGTGAAGAAGAGAAAAAGAGTAAAATCAGAGAAGACCAAATGGTGGAAGCTGAAGAAGGAAGAATGTTGTGAGAAATTCAGAAACGAGCTGTTAAAGGCTCTGGGTGGTAAGAAAGAGCTTTTAAGTGACTGGGCTACTACAGCAACAGCAATTAGAGAGACAGGTAGGAAGGTACTTGGTGTGTCATCTGGACAGAGAATGATGATAAGGAAACCTGGTGTTGGAATAGTGAAGTGCAGAACACCGTTCAAAGAAAGGTTAGCCAAGAAGAAATATGACAGTGAAAAGACTGACATCATTGACTACTCGAGCACTAATCGAGCTTTTTATGTTAATGTCGAGTTAAAAAATTATGTACTCGTTCAACCCCTAGTGTCTTTGTGGATTTAGAAAAAGCATATGACAGGGTGCCAAGAGAGGAGGTGTGGTATTGCATGAGGACATCTATGAACACACACACACATTTATATGTTAGTTTGTTTCCTCACAGTAAATGAAACAGGATAAAGAGGGTCTTCATTTCATGACAAAGTAAATGATAAAAGCAGCAATGTGTATTAGGATGGATATATAGTGTAAACCTGTGATTCTCAAAATACACAAAGTACATGCTGCATCAGTGATTGATTGGCTTTATCTAAACTGATTAACATTTACCTGTTTAGAGAGTGGTCTCACTTCTTCTTTATGTACACCTGGATCCAGCAGCTCTTGGTCTTTATTTTCAAGACAAACTGGTAAATTGACAGAAAAATGAAAGGGGAAAACCAATAAAATACTGAAAAATGTGTGTGCATACAGTATGTAAATGCAAAAATATACAGATGTTACCTGACAAGTCCGTGTGAAAAAGTTGTGACAGGGACATGTGGGAGATCTTTAAAAAAAAAAAAAAAAGTACATTTAATGTTTTTGGTTAAGTACAAGTACGTGTATCTGTGATTGATTGGCTTTACTTATTATAAGTAACCTGTAAATTAAGCACATAGTCAGCACTTAAAATTGCATCCTGGATTTGATACAACAGTGAAATCTATTATAGTTCTCTATTATTGCATAAAAACCTTTATTTCAGTTTAACATATAAAAACAAACATTGTAATGGAAAAACATTACAAAATTACAAATACATACCTTTTTTCTCATTAGATTATCAAAACAATTTAACTAGATACTTTGTTTGAAAAGCACTAGCAATTACAAACATAAGAGGAAGAACAAAACTAACAGTTTAGCATAAAGTGAACTATTACTGTGTGATGAATAGTTTGTTTTTTTATCAAACCAACAGATGTTTCTATTTCATCCCTACTGACCGCCAGAGGCGGTGCTTAACAGCACTGGATATCGCATCTTGCGCATGCGCAGGTCGAGAATGTATACCAACATGGTCACGTGTGACCCCCGGGGATACCGGTGAGTCTATATAGGCACGTGACACCGGTAGCCCAGTCTCTTTTCATCTTCTCGCATGCAGGTTGCTTCGGTGGTAAGACTGTTTGCTTGTCGCTGTTAGCCTCGCGACTGCGGTCGGAGCTGTGAGGATTTTCTTACCCTCCAGAGGCTGCGCGAGCTCTACCTTATCACAACTATGACCTACGATTGGTGAGTTGTTTCTTTCTTGCTTTCATCGACGGACGGTGGCGCGTTCGCTTCCGCATCGATTTTTTTCTGTGGAGACACGGCGTTAAGCCACCTCCGTGTTCGGCTTGCCTGTGTATCAGCCGTTTTTCAGGCTTGCTTTTGGTATTGTCTGATTGCAGCCGTGTTTAAGCTGTTTTTCATTGATGCAGCCGTGTTTAGGCTGCAGTTTAATTGCAACCGTTTTTCAGGTTTGCTTTGACATTGTTTAATTCAGCCATTTCAGGCTTACTTTTGACTGATGGTCTGCTTTGCGGTAATTCCTTGTCGTTTTCTTACTGGTCTCAGCCTCTTTAGAGGGTTTGGCGATTGATGCGCCTACCCATCGTTTGATGGATGCGTCTCTTCGTATGTTTGCACTTTTGTCACGGGAGATTGGCCGTGCCCTGTCTACCCTTGTCCAGGCACGACGCCAGGTCTGGCTGGTGCAGGCTCCTCTTACCGAGGCCTGTAATAGGACCTTGTTGAGTTTTTCTGTGGTCCCTAGGGAGTTGTTGGCTCTGTTGCGCCTTCGGCTCTGGAGCGGTCAGCCCAGGCTTCCCATACCAGGCAACGGCTGGGCGGCCTTCATCGCAGACGATTGCGACGCCTTGTCCGGCACAGTCTATGCCTTCTGTCGGGCAACCATGGCCTACTGCGGGACCTTCCTCTGGCTAGTGGGATGTTTCCGGGAGTCTGGCTCACGTCACTTATCAGCCTTGGCAGTCCACTCATGACCTTCCCACCCTCTTTGGGCAGGGGTCTCGGGACTGTTGCGGAGCTGGCGATGGGACGTTTTGCCCTGGACCAGCTCGGTCGTTGGACTGCTCTCGTTCCCGATCCATGGGTCGTGTCTACACTGACTCAGGGTCGCACGCTACTGTTCCACTGTTACCCTCCCGTTCCTGGTCAAGCCTGTGTGATCGTGATTCACGTACGGGTGGCGGTTCAGGCTCTGAACCGCGAGATGGACTCCTTGCTGGCCGGGGCGCTATATTGCTTGTCGACCCCCTGCAGGATCCGGGGTTTTTTACTTAGGTGGCGGACTCCGCCCTGTTTAGACCTGAGGGGTCTCAATGTGTGTTTTTTTTTACAGGCTATCCCTTCGCATGCTGGGCATCAGGGATGGGCATGGGGCGATCTTCCCAGGCGACTGGTTCGAAGGGACTGATGGCCCGGCCTTACCTGGATTGTTGGGTCATCTATGTGCCCACAGGGACTCGGGTAGCGGCGGACGTGCACACATTGCTCCGTCGCGTAGACCTTAGAGCTTTGTGTGCACTGGCTGAAGACCGACTTGGTTCCGTCTCACGGGGTCGCGTTCCTTGGGGTCACATTGGACTCCCTCACTATGACTGCTCGCCCATCACCCTAGTGTGTCGGGGGCATTCTACAAACGCTGCCATCCTTTCTACCCGGTTGTGCACCTCCCCCCCCCCCCTGTTGCTCACCTTACTTGGTTAGGTAAGCTGACTGTTGCTCATGTCACCTATCGGGGGCGGCACGGTCAATGACATTGCTGTGACTGACCCATGTGCTCTTTCCCTGGGCTGTACCTTTTTTGACGGCTTGGGGGTGGCCCGCTTTCCAGGGGTTGGAATGTGCTGGCCGATAATTCTGTCGGGAACGCCTTCCCCCGAGGGTGTGGAGGCCCCGCCTGGAGGTGGTGGCGGTCTTTTGGGAGACTTACGGCAGGGCGACTATGGCCCTGTTTGCGTCCCGGGCGATGACGCAGTGCCCTGCTTGGTTCTCTGTGGCGGACAGTGCCTGTCCTCTGGGTCAGGACGCTCTGGCTCACGATTGGCCGCGGGTCCTGCTTTATGCTTTTCCGCCGCTTTCCCTGATAGGCCCTACTCTCCTGAGAGTCCTTCAGTGGGGATGTCTGGTTCTTCTGGTAGCCCCCTTATGGCCGGGGAGGTTCTGGTTTCCACTGCTGCACAGTCTGTTGCAGCTCTCTGATACCTCTTCCCTATAGGACAGGCCTCCTGTCGCACCTAGGGGGTCGGATCCTGCACTCCAATCCTGGTTGCTTCCGGATCTGGTTTGGCCACTATAAGGCCCGGCATCTCGTTCTCGGAGTGTGCCGGCGCCGGCTGGCATACAATGACTGCCGCATGGGTCCCTTGCACACGGTTTCTGTGCGCTCATATGTGGGAGGTTTTTTGGTGTCATGTTAGACATGGAGATCCTGTTATTTTGACCTTCCTTCAGGCGTTGCTCTCTCGGGCCGGTCTCCGTCCATTGAGAGTTTATGTGGCCACCATCTCTTGTTGGCGTGCGGCTATGGATTGTGTGATGATGGGCTGTCACAAGGACGTTTCTGTGTTTCTATGGGCGCCCGGCGCTTGCGCCCTCCCTTGCGCCCTGTCGTGCCTGTGTGGGACCTCTCTCTCGTCCTCGCTGCGCTGCGTTCTCCCCCGTTTGAGCCATTGGCGGCTATGGGCCTTGAGTTCTTGTCTGGACAGACTGTTTTTCTCCTTGCCATGGCTTTGGCAAAGCGGGTGGATGACCTGAACTTGTGTCTGTTCACGGTTCTTGTTGCCGCTAGAACCTGGCTGGTTCTGGCGTTACTATCTGACCTGTCGTGGGAATTCTTCCTATGGTGGCCTCGTCTGCGTGCCACTCTATGCCCATTCTGCTTGCTTGCTTTGCTGCTGACGGGCCTGATGAGCCTCTCTGCCTGTTCGGGCTCTGGACGCATATGTCAGTCTCACAGCTTCTGTGCAACGGTCTCACAGTCTGTTTGTTTGTTACGCAAGGCCCCGCTGAGGGCAGGCCCCTTCCAGGCAGCGTCTTCCACGTTGGATTGTGGATGTGGTGGGACAGGCTTCTGTTTTACGGGGTCGCCAACCTCCTGCTGAGTGGTGCCGTTCCACCGGGGGCATTGGTGCGCCATGGGCCGCTGTGTCTGGGTCTCTTGGAGGCTATATGTGCTGCAGCCTCCTGGTCATCCGTACACCTTTGCTAGGTTTTACAGAGTTAACCTGGCTGCCTTTCACCCACTGGGGGGAATCCTGTCCCAGCGTTCATCTTTCCAGTGGGATGGGCACTTGTTTGTTGGATTGTTGATTCCTCAGGACTCTGCTGGTATTAGTCATCCAGTGCTGTTAAGCACCGCCTCTGGCGGTCAGTAGGGATGAAATAGAACGAAAGTTACGACTGTAACTACGGTTCTATGAATCCCGGATGACCGCCAGAGAATCCGGTCCCTCGGAATCTTCGTGTTTCGCGAGAAGATTTAAAGGGACTGGGCTACCGGTGTCACGTGCCTATATAGACTCACCGGTATCCCCGGGGGTCACACGTGACCATGTTGGTATACATTCTCGACCTGCGCATGCGCAAGATGCGATATCCAGTGCTGTTAAGCACCGCCTCTGGCGGTCATCCGGGATTCATAGAACCGTAGTTACAGTCGTAACTTTCGATTGTAGGAGTCCTGCCTTCCCCTCCAGCATCCTCAAGCAGCAGCTAATCAGCTGATTAGCTACACCTGCACCTGCCTCCTAGACCTCCACCTCCTGCTCTACCACAACCAGATGTTCAGCCAACGCTCGAACATTAGATTACCTTGGGTAATATTGTCACAGCCTCTGGTTCTTAGTTTTGACTCGTCTGCACTAACCTGCTTGCCTTTGCCCGTCTGTTCAGCTCCTGCTCCGTCCTGCTTGCCCGCTCGTCTCTAAAGGCCCCAATATACCTGTTTCTTTTTCCTCGCGCCGCCCGGCGCCGTGGGAGCGCCGCAGGAGCGCAGCGGCAAAAGCCTTTGATCACGGGCGTGAACGCGCCAAGGTCAAATTTTACTACGCCCACGCGCGCGCGTTGATAAACTGCTTCGCGTGTCAGCAAATGACCAATCAGCGACCTCAATTTGTCCTGCTCCGCACGGCTGCAGTTGCTGGAGCCTGCACCCAGAGAGCAGCGCTTGCAAAGAGCTATAAATGAACTGCCTGCGCGTTGCACATGCCAGTCCAGCGGCGTGAGGCAAAAGAAACAGGTATATTGGAGCCTTTAGTCTGATTGGTAACTCCAAATTGTCCCTAGGTGTCAGTTTAATTAAATTAAGTTTATTTAAATAGCATTAAGTCACAGCAGAAGTCATCTCAGGGAACTGAACAGAAACATCCATAT
>JBBPBX010106962.1:0-11364 GCA_038048925.1 Garcialebias charrua
AAAACAGCAGCTGGAAACAGTAATCCATACCTTCGTCACCTCTCGGCTGGATTACTGTAACGCTCTTTACCTTGGCGTCAGCCAGTCCTCCCTCAGACGTCTCCAGTTGGTCCAGAACGCTGCTGCTCAGCTTCTAACTGGAGTTCAAAAGAGGGAGCACATCACTCCCACTCTGGCTTCACTCCATTGGCTGCCTGTTAATTTTAGAGTTCATTATAATATACTTTTATTTGTTTTAAAAAGTTTAAATGGTCTTGCCCCATCCTACCTCTCTGAGCTGCTTCACCCATGCTCTCCTGTCAATGTCAATATTTTATTTGTAATAGAACATAGATGACAGATCATATTTAATCTGAGTAAATGTAACATTTTAAAGGAGAAATATGTTGATTCAAAATTTCACAGTGTTAACAAATCCCAAAAAAGTTGGGACAAGTAGCAATAATACTTTTTTTAATACTTTTTATACTTTATACTTCGGGGCAGTATTACACTCTATTTCATTTTTGGTGTTGGTGAAACTTTTTATACTTTTATACTACTATGGAAAACTACTATGAAAAACTCAGGACAGTATTACACTCTATTTCATTTTATGATTATGTTTATTAAATGTTGGTGTTTTGGTGTTGGTGAAACTTTTTATACTTTTTACTACTATGAAAAACTACTATGCAAAAAACTCAGGACAGTACTAAACTTTTATTATTTCATTTTATGCTTGTTTATTAATTGTTTAGTGTTTAAATGGTTACTGTTGCACCGAGGGACTGAGAGAGAAATGCAATTTCAATCCTGTGTATGTCCTGTACACAGTGTTTTTCAACCTTTTTTGAGCCAAGGCACAGTGTTTTCATTGAAAAAATCCCGAGGCACACCACCAACCAAAATTGTAAACATAGATACACTGTATCCGCCTATATTAAATATATAGTCATTCTTATCAAAGTGTCTTGAATAGGAATGAAATAAACACAAAAATGTATTTTTATCATGTTTTATATTTCTTATTTCAAATTGCACTTAACATGAAATTGCACTTAACATGCCTTGAAATAAACCTGAACAGTGCCACAAATTGTGGTCTTAAAATTAAAGAGGATGAAATTGCACTTAACATGCCTTCAAATACACCTGAACAGTGCCACAACAATATGGTCTTAAAATTAAAGAGGATGAAATTGCACTTAACATGCCTTCAAATACACCTGAACAGTGCCACAACAATATGGTCTTAAAATTAAAGAGGATGAAATTGCACTTAACATGCCTTCAAATACACCTGAACAGTGCCACAACAATATGGTCTTAAAATTAAAGAGGATGAAATTGCACTTAACATGCCTTCAAATACACCTGAACAGTGCCACAACAATATGGTCTTAAAATTAAAGAGGATGAAATTGCACTTAACATGCCTTCAAATACACCTGAACAGTGCCACAACAATATGGTCTTAAAATTAAAGAGGATGAAATTGCACTTAACATGCCTTCAAATACACCTGAACAGTGCCACAACAATATGGTCTTAAAATTAAAGAGGATGAAATTGCACTTAACATGCCTTCAAATACACCTGAACAGTGCCACAACAATATGGTCTTAAAATTAAAGAGGATGAAATTGCACTTAACATGCCTTCAAATACACCTGAACAGTGCCACAACAATATGGTCTTAAAATTAAAGAGGATGAAATTGCACTTAACATGCCTTCAAATACACCTGAACAGTGCCACAACAATATGGTCTTAAAATTAAAGAGGATGAAATTGCACTTAACATGCCTTCAAATACACCTGAACAGTGCCACAACAATATGGTCTTAAAATTAAAGAGGATGAAATTGCACTTAACATGCCTTCAAATACACCTGAACAATGCCACAACAATATGGTCTTAAAATTAAAGAGGATGAAATTGTACTTAGCATGCCTTCAAATACACCCGAACAATGCCACAACAATATGGTCTTAAAATTAAAGGGGATGAAATTGTACTTAACATGGGAGCAATGTCAAAATAGCTTTGTTTGCCAGAAAGTGGAATTCCTTGGCAGCAGTCAACCAAAAACTGTCCAAAGAAAGATCAGCAAAGCTCAGCTTTAAACCACGATTTTGTCTCAGTTCAGTTAGTTCTTCCTGCTCCTGTAAAGTCATGTTCCTGCCAACAACTGCTGAGCTGTATGGGTCCCTAACAAAGTCATAGCATACCTGAACTGATGACTCAAGAGATGTAAGCCTCGCTGTACAGTCTCACGTTCACGGTTTCTGCCTTCTTCTGATTTCCACTTGGGCCTTCATCTGGGTCCGAATTTTGTCCAGGGACCAGACCGGATTTAGTATTTTTTCTTTTGAAAAAGTTTTCCATCGCTGCCTGTTTGTTTGAGAAGGTCCTCACTGTTTGTTTTGCTCACTGCTACACGTCACGTTCATGCGCCGCTACTTCTCTTGTTTTAATGTGCGACGCTATGCTCCATACTGCCACCTATCGCGCGGTAAGGAAATTACACCAGTTAATAAAAATTTCATAATTTACTAATTTTACACGGCACACCAGACGATCTCTCGCGGCACACTGCTGTTCCGCGGCACAGTGGTTGAAAAACACTGCTGTACATATTGCAGTTCTGACAATAAAGTTGACTTTGACTTTGACTTTGAATAAGTGGCTGGAAAAAGGAAATTGAGCATATAACGAACAGCTGGAAGACCAATTAACACAAATTATTTATGTACAGTAAATATATATGCAGTATATATAAATATATATATATATATATATATATACATAACAGATAGATAGATAGATAGATAGATAGATAGATAGATAGATAGATAGATAGATAGATAGATAGATAGATAGATAGATAGATAGATAGATAGATAGATAGATAGATAGATAGATAGATAGATAGATAGATAGATAGATAGATAGATAGATAGATAGATAGATAGATAGATAGATAGATAGATAGATAGATAGATAGATAGATAGATAGATAGATAGATAGATAGATAGATAGATAGATAGATAGATAGATAGATAGATAGATAGATAGATAGATAGATAGATAGATAGATAGATAGATAGATAGATAGATAGATAGATAGATAGATAGATAGATAGATAGATAGATAGATAGATAGATAGATAGATAGATAGATAGATAGATAGATAGATAGATAGATAGATAGATAGATAGATAGATAGATAGATAGATAGATAGATAGATAGATAGATAGATAGATAGATAGATAGATAGATAGATAGATAGATAGATAGATAGATAGATAGATAGATAGATAGATAGATAGATAGATAGATAGATAGATAGATAGATAGATAGATAGATAGATAGATAGATAGATAGATAGATAGATAGATAGACAGACAGACAGACAGACAGACAGACAGACAGACAGACAGACAGACAGACAGACAGACAGACAGACAGACAGACAGACAGACAGACAGACAGACAGACAGACAGACAGACAGACAGACAGACAGACAGACAGACAGACAGACAGATAGATAGATAGATAGATAGATAGATAGATAGATAGATAGATAGATAGATAGATAGATAGATAGATAGATAGATAGATAGATAGATAGATAGATAGATAGATAGATAGATAGATAGATAGATAGATAGATAGATAGATAGATAGATAGATAGATAGATAGATAGATAGATAATTTATTGTAAGGGGAAATTTGTCTTGGACATTGTGCGCTAAACAAAGCTTCTTCCACAGTTAAATACACTACATCAATAAAATAATGTCAACACCACAATAAAACATAAAAAACTATTGCTCAATAAAAACACATACTGCTCAATAAAAACACATATTGCTCAATAAAAGCACATATTGCACATTCACACATACATTCCATCATGTAAATGAAACAACAAATCAGACCAGAGTATCAGCAGCATGATAAAATAGTACATATGCCTACTTTAGATTGAAAGATGCCAAGGATGTATAATTAACCCAATTCCTTCTCCATAAGAAACAAAATGGCAGAAAAAAGCTAAAGTTGTACCAATACCAAAAGTCATAAAAGTTATTAATGTTACATAAAACTACCTTAAAGTTAGTTTAGAGTGGAAAATAGATTTATAAAAAAAAAGAATAGAGAATCACAGATGGACAGACAGAACTGTGGCGGTTCTGGACACGGGCCCAAACGGGCCGGTGCCCGTGTATCACGGAGCCTGGCCCTCCCTCTGGCCCGCCCTCTGAGCAAGAAGCGGAAACCATCCGATACCAGCATAATTTACGTATCAGATTTTTGATCCAACCTGCCGATATTTTCTGATCCATGATGCACGTTGGCTTCAAACTATGGAATGGATTTCCTGAACGGAGGCGTGTCTCACGATCCCAGAGTAACAAGACCCGCCTCACATTCAGGAAATCCATGTCACAGTTTGCAGCCAGCTACAAGCGTGAGGACTAACTGAGTACTCTGTTGGGTTTGTTTTGGCATCGTTTTGAAAAAGCGGGTCGTTAGTTTATGGATTTTTTAAATGGGCTAGACACTTGTTTCTGTCGCAAGATCTGACAACACTGGTAAGTAGCATCTTAGCTAGCAGCTAGCCAACTTTTCATCGTAACAAAGTAACATGTGTCCGCTGTGTGGAAGTATTTAAACACTGCAGGACAACAACGTTCAATATCTGCAGAGCCATAGCGCCACATTAAACCGCGGTCAAGTTAGTTTTATGTTGGACATTCGAGCTCAGGGGCTTAAGCAGTGTGTTTTTCTTTTTCATGCCGGGTGTGCGCTCTGATTCATTAATTCATTCATTCATGTGCGCTCTGATTCATTCATTCATTCATGTGCGCTCTGATTCCGAATGGGCTGCTGTCAGCTTCCCCCTGGAGCTCCGTGGCTGCATCATATCATAACAGCTACAATATAAAGCCATGTAAACACTAAAAACAGGAACATGTCTGTGTTGGTTTATGCCATGAACTTAGCAGATGTAAAGCCATTTAATATTTTATTTTATTTATTTATTCATTCATTTAAAAGAGACAAAATAAAACAAATTCATCAAAAATAAAACATTGAATGAAAAGAGTGCAGAAAGAAGAAAAAAATCTTATATCACCCCATTATTTAAAAGAATATATAAAATAACTTTAAACAAACAATCACTTAACTCCATATCTGTAAAATTAACTGAATTATAACCATTTTTGAGTTGGCTTATTTCAATTGCCTGCTGCAGCCATCTTCAATTCAATTGTACTCAAAAGTTAATCATCAGTAAAGAAACATCCGTTTATTATTTCTTGAAAGATTTTTCAAAATCTGTCCAGAGGGTCATGAGATATTTTGCTAACAGACCAACACCATTGATTCTAAATAAATAACGCTATAATTTTAAAGAAAGATCTTATGCATTCTAAAAGTCCTTTGCTTATGCTTTGGGAATGAGTCTCAGCTACTACCACACCAAATTTTATCTCAATTTTTTGTCAAATTGACTGAGTTGTAGTCAATTTTGTGTTGTTTAAGTTCAGTTAGCTGTGGCAGCCATCTTAAATTGGATGTACTTTAAAAGTCAACCAGTCGTAGAGAGCCATTCAGTGAATATTTCTTGAAAGTTTCATCAAAATCTGTTCAGTTGTTCATAAGATATTTTGCTAACAAACAGATGCAGAATACAAACATAATTTGATGATTTCTGGCAAACCGATCAACAAATGAGTGACAGAAATCATGATGCCAGAAACCATGAAATTCTGCGATTTTGTATTCATCAAAATCACAGAATACAGTTGCTGTGATAGTAGGGCAGCCAATGCTGTTACCTGTATATAATTTTGGACTGAGAAACTGAACCAAGACTTCACCTAACAGTTATTTTCATTATCATTTTATTTGCTTATTAATATATTTTATTCAGTCAATACAAATACTGTGTAAAATGTTTTATATTTTTCTCATTAGATTTTTTAAACTATTTTCTTTGGTTACAATGGTTAATCACTGCTTTAAAAAATAAGAGTCAAGTAAGATTTGGAATCTGTCGTTTTCTCCAAGATGAACGTGCACCTCTGACAAAACCTCTGGCCCCAGCTTGGCCCCACCAGTACAACTGGTCTAGAACCGCCACTGAGACAGAAGCAAAAAAGAGCAAGAAACAGTTGAAATTAGCAGAACAAACCAGCTTTTCAATAAATTGACATTTTATACCTACAGGAACTCAGCAATAGAGAGAGACATTGAAAACTTTAACAGGCCAAGACTAATTTTTACATAACGGTTACAGATGTAAAAAAGCTGAATCATTTGTGACAGTTGAATGGACTTTGTAGGGGTTCAAAGATTAAAGTTCAACTGCAGTAAGATGTTAAAAGGATGTTAAAGACCCCTAAAGTATTATCAATGACATAGAAGTTAGCTGAAGAAGATGGTAGTTCCAAGGTTTAACAGGTATCAATAATGCCTTAGATTGATTTGTGAGTTTGAGTGTTTTTAAATAGAAAATGACCCTTTCTGGACTGGACTTGGACATACCAAAAGGATTGAGAAGTTTCAACTCCCATGGCCTCACAGAAAAATGAGGCCCCAACCAGGAAGGAGACTGTGTACAGAACGAAAAGTCTCCTGTGAAGCATCTGCAATCCAAATGCAAAAACACCCAGAACATCATGAACTGGATGGAGACAGATGGAACCTCTGTTTATACTTTACGATTAGACAGAAATGATCCTTTTAATCTCATAAAGAGGTAGTAATACTGAAATGTGATTGTTTAAAATGGAGGTGAATAATGCCTTCATGTCTTACTTTTCAATGTTTTTTATTTTATTTTATTATATAAAATATCCCAGCTGATAAATCTTATATTTGAGCTGTTCACATAAGCCATGTGAAATGTGAATTAACCCTGAGGAAGCAAACAGAAGACGTCTTGTCAAAAGTTGAAGATCATTTGGACCCACTTCAATTTGCTCATCGCTCATGTACAAAGTAGAAGAGTGAAGGATGCAAAAGAAATTTAAAAAAATTAAGTCTGGTCTTCTGGACATTCAAAAAACAAAAAAACAAAACAAAAAAGTAGGAACATTTCGTCTTTCGTCCAAAAGACTTCTTCAGTCTGAGGTGCTGTATTCAGATCAGTCTTATAAATAGCACCTTCTCATAGTGGATCAAACAGTTTGCTGCTTACAGTCAAAACCAGCTGCTCACATGATTAAGTAGGACCATCAGCCTAACGATGGATCATTAGCACCCTGATGGTTGTTTTCTATGCACAGAGGGCTGAGTGATACTAGCAATAACAGCATTGTAAGAGGGGGACAGTTGAACACAGAGGCCTTCACCTCTGTTTAATGATGGACGGTTTTTTTTCACAAAGATGGCCTCATTTTCTCCTCTCTCAAACCATCGTTCCTCTCTATCAAGTATGTGAACGTCTTCATTCCGGAACGAGTGACTGCTGGCCTGGAGATGAGTGTAGACCGCAGAGTCCTGACCTGATGAATGAAGATTGAACTGAATACAGCTCCTCAGACTGAAGAAGTCTTTCGGATGAAAGACAAAATGTTTCTACAATTTTTTGTTTTCTTTTTTGAATGTCCAGAGGACCATCCATCCATCCATTCATCCATTCATCCATTATCTTTTACCCACTTCTTCCATTTTTGGGTCACGGGGGTCACCCGTGCCCATGTCCAGCAATCACAGTGCGAGGGGTGGGGTACACCCTGGAGAGGACGCAAGTCCATCACAAGGCCACATAGAGACAAACAATAATTCACTCTCACACTCACACCTAGGGTCAATTTAGAGTCACCAATCAGCCTAACATGCATGTTTTTGATCTGTGGGAGGAAACCGGAGTAGAGGAAACCCACGCATGCACGGAGAGAACATGCAAACTCCAGCCAGAAAGGCCCCTGGACCAGGATTTGAACCGGCTATCTCTCAGCGTTCTCGCTACTTCCTTTTTAAAGTTAAATATTTCTAAGACAAAGGAGATGGTCATTGATTTCAGAAAAGTCTCTTCAGTTGCAGCTCCTCTGGTCATTAATGGTGAAGCTGTTGAGGTGGTGCAACAATTTAAATATCTAAGAACTGTTCTTGATGACAAACTGACCTTTGACCCCCACGTGAACTCACTTTGTAAGAAGGCCCACCGGAGAATATATTTTCATCGGAAAGTCCGTGGTATTAATGTTGATCTTACTTTTACAAAAATGTTTTATTCATGTTTTATTGAGTCTTTTAACTTTTACCTTCATCTGTTGGTTTGGACTTTTGACATGCAAAAACAGGAACAAACTCTCGGGTATTGTGAGGATGTGCAGAAAAACTGCTGGCATAGCCCTACAGAACCTCACTGACCTACACAAGGTGAGGTCAGTGAACAAGGCCAGGCAGATTCTGGCACATCCTGATCATCACTCCACAGTGAGTCCAAGCTGCAGCCATCTGCCTGAAGAGATGGAGAGCTGTTGGATGGATACTTTATGGCATGCTGTGTTCCCTGCCAAGTGGGCCAACTTCTACTGCCGATATCAGAGGGGTTCTTCTGGGTCTGAATCACTGAAGGTCCACCAACAAATGACTGCCTTGCTCCTTTTGGAGGACAAACAAACTGAACAACTCATTCATCTCTGTAGAGATCAGGCTTCTCAGTGAACATTGATGACTTCTGTACTATGTCTTGTGTAGTGTGGCTGTTTTTGTGTGCCTACTGACTGTGAAACAAATTGCCTCTCAGGGATAAAGATTCTTGAACTTCAACATCTTTTCTAACTCTCCTCATATATCTTTTTTTTACCGACAACCTATACGAATGTTTTGTTCCATCTTCTCCGCAGTTTTTCTGTTATGCTTTTGTTTTTGAAAAACTATTCATTCAACCTTTATTTACCTGTAGTCAGGTTAATCTAATTTGAGCCTCAAGGACTCATTTATAAGAGGGACCTGTTTACTAATGATAACACTAGAATTTCCTTAAACAATCGATAGACAAACACAGAAAGATTTTTTTTTTTTAACAATTTAAAACAAAGTAGCAAAACGTAAGATAGATTTAGAAAATCAAAAATGGGAACAAGTCTGCATTGGCTTTTGCCAGCCTTGTATGTCCAAATCTTAACCTTGATAGCATTTCCTTTCTGCTCCTTCCAGTTCGTTATCTTACTGCGTTTTTGATCCTATAAAACCATCTTTTATTCATTTCTCCATCCCACCTTTTCTGGCATGCTTTCAGTTTTTGGTTGATTGGCTCAGTTTTAGTGTATAACATGATTCAGTCGCCTTCTTTGCCATCTTATTTCAAGATGTGCTATTAACTATAAAATTAAACCCATCTTTTGTATTCTGAATAATGGACCATTTCTAAAAGGATGAGATTGACATGTCCAGAGGGTTTTATTGGTAGGATGTTAGAAATGCAGCTGTCTGGAAAAAGAGATAGGCCAAAGAGAATTTTGATGCATGCAAGAGTACATTGAGGTAGTTTGAGGACAAAGTATGCAGAAGACCATGTTAGATGAGAACTCACTGTGGCAACCCCTTTAGAGACAAGCTGAAAGTAGTATGGACCATTTATGACTGGCATGAGTCGAGTTTAATGTGAAAATTTGCTCAACTCTTCTGTAGCTGTAAACACTATAGATTGTTTTGAAACATCATGCTTCAAACTGGTTAGTAATCTATCAGAATTTGTCTACATTCTGATTTTACTTTGTCTTGTTTGTACAGCACTTGGTTGGCCGTGTCCCAATTTTAAGTAAAATTTTTTTTTAGCAATAGTCAATCCTTTTGATGTGGTACTGTATTGATTTGAGTCAGGATTCAAAGTACTGTATTGATTTGCTCAGTCCTTAGTGCACATTTATTTAAACATTCAAATGAAGTGCACATTTATTTAAACATTCAAATGAACCAACTTTCTCAAGGCCTGCCAGTGTTACAAAACACTAGGCAAATACTCATGGGCCAAACGTACATTTCAGGAGGCCAACTTCAATATATTAACTGGACCTGCCAACTTACACATGGGAGAGTGATGCCAGGTCTTTGTAAGATCAAGATAGAATTAAAGATTAAGGGGCAAGTTAAAGCAAGGACAAGAATCTAAAAAAAATACATTTTATTCCAAAATACTAAAATTTAAACCATTACGATCAAGAGAAGACGTCAGAAACCTGCAACAGGCTAACGTAGCTACATCCTGGTCCACCTGGCCCCTGGATGAGCCTTTTGGGCATAATGAGTGGACGGCACCATCCAC
This sequence comes from Garcialebias charrua, assembly GCA_038048925.1. Lineage (NCBI taxonomy): Eukaryota > Metazoa > Chordata > Actinopteri > Cyprinodontiformes > Rivulidae > Garcialebias > Garcialebias charrua. Next base: position 10,284 of record JBBPBX010106962.1, read on the forward strand.
TGAGGAGCAGCAGTAGGGATCTGAAGCAGTTTATTCTGGAAAGTCAGTTCATTCTGGTCAGCAGGTTGTTACAGCCGTCTGATAGCAAAGCCACCAAAGTTCTCAGGGATCTCATGGACTGTAGCCGAGGCAAAACCCTGACCAGGAGCTCCCACAGTGCTGCTCCTGGGGACAGCCAGATTATGGCTGGTTTTGTAGGTCGGCATCCAGCTTTTGGGTCTGGATTCTCTCTGATGATCCACAGTAGGTTTCCAAGTCTGGATCTGAGGAGAAAGCCTCCTTGCCTTCTGTCCTTCAGACCTACGATTTGAAAACACCCTTTTAGCAGGACCACGAGCATTGGTGTTCATCTGTACAGAGCGCCCACGTGGTCCAGGAGCAGCTGGGCCAAACAGGATGGCTGAAGAACCAGTCTTGCTGTTGTGGAAAGATGTAGCAGCAGTCCTGGAAGGTTCCTGTGCCACAGACTGAGGAGAAACTGATCTGAAGGAGTGGCTTCCCCTAGAAGCCTGAAGAGATGGAGAGCTGTTGGATGGATACTTTATGGAATGCTGTGTTCCCTGCCAAGTGGGCCAACTTCTACTGCTGATATCAGAGGGGTTCTTCTGGGTCTGAATCACTGAAGGTTCACCATCAAATGACTGCCATGCTCCTTTTGGAGCAGCAGACCTGGGTGATGATGGCCATTGCCTGTTGGCTTTGAATACAGAGCTGCTTTTCACCAGTCTGACTGAACTCTGGGCTGGCTGGGAAACAACTTGTGTTGAGCTCCTAGGGAGTCCAGGACCAGAACCACTGGTAACTGCAGGACCAGTGTTGAAGCTCCTGCTCTGGACAGAGTGTGGAGAAAAGCCTTGTCTGACTTGATTCTGGGGATAGCTGCTAAACTTGCTCAGGCTGCCATCTGGTTGGAAGCCAGCATATGTGTTGCTGTTCTGGAAGCTCTGAGCTGCAGGACAAGACACAACATGAGTCCACCATGGTGGGAAATTAAAGAAATAACTGAAATATTCTTGTTCTTACCTCGTTGAGTCCAGAGACAACATACAAGCTCTGCTTGAACCAAGAAAACCACCAAGAT
>JBBPBX010106963.1:0-11364 GCA_038048925.1 Garcialebias charrua
CCCTTTTTCTGATGAGGGGCTCTCGGACTCTGTAACAATGATGTCATGGTTACAGTCAACGTCTTGTTGACTGTCTATACCCTGATTGTCAGCATCCTGACCATCAGTATCTTGGTGACTGTCAGCAATCGTGGCATTGCTGTTATTTGTGTGTTCTGAGTCACTATCAATGATAGTGCTACACATCACTCCAGGTTTGTTTTCCTTGTTTGTTTTTTTCAAACTTTCTAACAACCGACGTATGTTCTCCATCTCTTCTGAAGACAGAGGTTTAGGGCCTTTTTTCTGGAACTTCTGTGGGTTTTTCCTCGCCCCAGACTGTTCAGTTTGAGGTGCAGGAGCTGGCGCATTGCTCGGGGGTCCCCTCTGGGACCACCCTCTTTCATATGAGTCTCCTTGGGACCCATATTTCTTTTTCTTTTGGAAAGCCCCCCTTTTTTGATGGGGCTCTTCCTCTTGATGCGGCCTGTACCACTTAGGGTCTCTGGACCCCTTTTGGTCTTTGTTCCAGCGGACACCTTCATTTTGCGGTCTGTCAGGTTGGAAATTTTGTTTATTCTCGCCTTCCTTAAAAGAGTGAGCTGGCGCTCTTGCTCCTTCAAGGTCTAGCGTTTGGTATTTGACCTTTTCACCTGGATACACTTCTACGGGTTTCTTGTGTCGCTTGTATGTTTCAAAAACACGTATAGCGCACTCCTTTAATTCACGCATGGTTTTTTCTCTGTAGTCGGCCATGAGGTTGGCCGTTGAACCAATCTCTGAATATAGATTGTTCATAAAAAGAAACTTAAAATCACGTTCATCCTCCATACCTGGCTCATTCCGATCACCAAAAAAGGCTTCGAAAAGTCTGTCATAATATGGGATTGGATGTTCATTCTGCCCCTGAGTGATTTTCAATGCGGCTTGGTAGCCAACGTCTCCCATGCGAGGAGCATATTCTTGCAGTAGAGTTTCGCAGAAAAGTTTGTAATCCTTCAAAATGGCGACTGGTTGACGCGCAATGAAGTGCTGCACTTTCCTGTTTGTGGTGAGTTTGATCAAACTGATTTTATCGTCAACCGTAGCGTTCGGATAGCATGCCAGTTTAAACTCAATGTCTTTCAGATAGGTATCGGTTTCAGTCGAACCATATTGCCCTGGCTCAAAACGTTGAACGAACTGGGAAATTTTATGGAGTCGTTCTATTGGGACAGCGAATTGAGAGCCATTAATAGTGATATACCCACCCGTCTGCGCACCAGGTACACCTGTAGACATGGGGTACGTAGGTACCTGCCATTGGGTTGTCCCAGCAAATGTCTGTTGAGGTGGAGGTGGGGGTGGTGGATCGGGCATGGGCGGGGGCGGTGGAGGAGGGAGTGGGTCATCAGGTATGGGAGGGGGCGGCGGAGGCGGTGGATTCTCAAGGTGTTTACTCATGAGATCCAAACATTTTCTCTCTTCGTCAAAGAGTTTGTTCATTGCTGATGCACGCTCTATTCTACAACTGTTCAGTTGGACCCTTAACCCATCATTCTCACGTTGTAACATCATGTGCTGCTCTTGTGATTTTCTATAATCATCTTGCAGCCTTGTGTACCGTAGTGATAATGATTCCAGGGTGTCCGTGCATTTGTCCAGCGCGTCCCGTGCCTCCTCACAATCCGCCTGAAGCGACTTGTACTGATGGTAATACTTATCCCTCTCCACCACACATTTTTCCAACTCACCTTGTGATTGGTCAAAATCCCTTTTTAACACTGTGCATTCTTCGTAGAGACTACGCGTTTGTTCAGCGCTGCCAATACTCGACTGTGTTAAACTCTTTACCTCCTGCTGTAAAGTGGCAACCTCCATTTGTGCTGTTAAACATGATGTAGAGACAGCCCGGCGTACAACAGTTTCAAAGTCTAGCTTGGCCTTTAACAGAAGGCTCAATTTAGCCAAACGTATATCTCTGTCTGCTTTCTTTTCAGCCGTTGTGGTTCCAGCTGTTACAGTTTTTAATGCTCTGTCCACATCTGCTTCCTCCATCAACTGTGTCTCTTCATGGTAATTTGTGAGGGACCCTGTGAGTGAATATAAGGCACGTTCGATCCAATCTGCTTTGGTCGGGTCGTAGCCTCCAGTTGGCACAGGCTGCCCCGTATCAGTGGTGTTAGGGGTCTCACCCTCTGTGCCTGCCATCTTTTATCTGGAATTTCAGTGAAAATCAAAATAAAAGATGCTCTGTATTCGTTATTCTAAACTTTTCACTATTTGAAATAAACAGGAAAGTTTAAATGTGCACAGGGTAACTGTGGAAGATGATGTGTCAGAGAGAAGGAAGAGAAAGAAAAAAAAATCGCAGTTATCTGGAGTGAAAACTGTACTTTTGTTTGTTATTTTAAATTCTTTTGTATTTAAAAACAAGCAAAAATGTTTGTCTGTACCTCTGTTATTCTAAAAAATTTATTTAAAATAAACAGGAGCTATTGTTTGTGTACAGAACAAATTTAAAGCTGGTAATTCACCATAAAAATGCTGACTTTTTTATGATGTTTTTGAGAAAACTCATCTGTCAACGTCTTTTAACCAACAGGGTGCAGCTTCGAGTCTTAATGTTATCACGAGGAGACTGATTTTTCTAATCCGTATTTAACCTTTTAGAGTTAGTTTCTAGTGTGTCCGTGATAAACGCTCGAACCACGTTCTTGTCAGAGACAAATCTATGTTGTTAGACAGTTTAGATGGCTTTAAATGAGTTTTTAAACTCTCAGTGAAATCTCCGTTTGTCCTGTGAACTGCCTGTCACCCAATGTGCACCGGGAAATGACGACAAAAATAGGCAGGTCGACGCAGCGCGTCACCAGCTTCCGTTGAGCGAGGCGGAGCTCGCTAAACAGATACGTGACGTCAACCAATCAATCACAGCGCTTGCAGTGATTGACAGCTCACAGCTCTCGTTTATCCAATCACAGCTCAGCTCATAAACAAACGTGACGTGTAGGACACGTAGCCTTTAACTTTACCTTAGCACAACAGAAAGCAACTTTACAGACCCTTAAAACAACTCAAACGCTTCAAATTAACTTCCCAAAATTCTGAAACGTGGCAATCACAATTAAAACAGGCACGACTTAGCTACGCTTAGTAACCCAGCACTGCAGCTGCAGAACAAACACGGACTCGCTCGGAGCCACTTCAAGGTCGGTTCCGGTCCACTTTTTAATGGAGCAGGAAACGGGTCTGACAGAACCCAGCCGACAACGTTCTAACAGTAATATGCTTTTTCGACCTGCTCTAATATGTAAAAATACCACACACAGCAATCTCGCAGATGTTAACAGCTTTTCAGGCAGTTTGACTCGGCGGTCAACAAAGCTTTGTACCGGAGTCTGTGCGTGAACTGGGCCGAACGGAACCAGAACCCCCCCACAGACCACGGGCTGACAAACTTCACCTAAAAGCTTCCAACAGCGTGTTAAGGAGTTGAACAATAACAATCTCTCAGCTTCAAATGATAAAACATGCAGAATCTGCCTGCCTTGAACACCCCAGCCAAAAATTATCACCTTCAGAGTCCAAAAATTGGAACAATCATGCCAACATAACGTTTCAAGTTCATGAGAGATCACAGATTTATCAATAAACTTTCAGAAAAACTCGTACGGGCCACCAGATGAAGGAAACATGAGGGAGACCATATATTGTGTCTTTAAACACATATAGTGTCACCCAGATGTAACTAAAGGATTTTAACAGGGGTCAGTATTAAGCTGACCTCTTTATCCTTAATTAATCTACTTATTCAGATTGAATAGTAATTTCACGGATTCTTTTCTTTTTCAGTTTACCCAATATTTCTGTGATCTTTATGATGGATAAATAAACAAAGCCATTAAGTGACAGAGACGTTAACTTAGTTGGTATGCCAAAGACACTACCATTTATTTAAGATAAATCACTAAATTAACACCATTACACTTGATTGACATGATTTCACTTTCTTTCAATTTAATACGTCAGCACACTTAAATTTAACACAACAGACTTCAATATTGGATGTTAAACATATTTAGTCTGAGGGCTCTTTAGCTTAAATAGTTTCCAGCTTAGATTGAGAGGGAAAAGAATAGGAGGAAGATGGTTTAAAGGAAATTATCGTGAGCATGTTACCAAAGTGACACTTCTCATCCGACTTCTGCTAAAATCCAGGTACGTTTGTAAACAGCTCTTTACCTTTTGACGACAGCCCGGTAAGAGAGAAGACCTTGTAGCTTTTCAGATGCACGGGTCCTTGTGGGAACCAGTACCTCTGAGCAGGTTATTCGTTTACGTTTTCAACGTCTCCTGGGTTCCGCATCGACCATCAGAAAATGCGTCAGCTTCAGGCCTCTGACTTCAAGATAAACTTATTCCAGGAAGGAATAAACAAAGTTTTGAGCTTACGCTCGTTCGAAGTGGACTCATAACAGCATGTTATTTAGTCCTTAGCTGAAGACGAAGGTCGTTAGCTCTTGACCAAACGTACCCCAGCTCTTTGGGAAAGTTCACATCTCTTTGAAGCTCCCAGCAAACTCTGAAGCGTTTCAGCAAAACTTAGAACTTAAAAAGATCATGAGATGAGAGATGAGACTTGTGTCTTTTTCATTGGTCCACGGACCAGTCGAGCAGTTCACTTGTGTTATCACGACCCAAGGTTACAGCCAGCAGCAGAGAGAGATTTGTTTAGGAAAAGACAGAGCAAGCTGGAGCCCTTTTCATGAGAAACAACGGATTAACTGTCTTCTGACTTTCTAAACAAAACCGTCTGGTCTCTCTGACCCGAGACTTCAACTTTAACACAGCAGTGAACACCGTTTAACTCTTACAGAATAACACAGCTTAAAAGCACACATCATGAAAATGACAAAAGTTATTCTTTTGATCACATCAGCCTAAAATCAAAGATAGAAATAGTCTCTTTTGGTGACTATGTTCTCAGATTACAGCTAATGGAATGATTTTGTGGTAAATGTCTTGCTTTACTGAGAGGTCAGTAAAGGTCATCTCTGGAACAGTTCAAAAGTACACAGGTGTATCAAAGTGGACACGGTCATGCCCACTACAAAGTTCAAAATCACTTTTAAAGCAGAATTAAAGTGATTTATCATTTTGTTTGCAAAAACAAACATATTTAAATGATAAAATATATATATTTTGAGCAATTTTATGAATAGTAAAAAATTCATGTCAGTGGACCTTTAAAATCTTTGTGTTGTGTGGTGGTGTGTGAAAGTTTTTAGTGTTAAGGCAGTACAAGTGGGAGGGAGGGCAGAGCAGGTAGAGAGTTAAGCATCCTGACTGCCTGATGAACAGAGCTGTCATTTAGTCTGCTGGTTCGAGCCTGGAGACTCCTCAGTCTCCTCCCTGATGGCAGCAGGCTGAAGCAGCTGTGTAGTGGGTGTGTGGGATCACCTGCCATGCAGAGGGCTTTCCGAGTGAGGCGGTTGCTGTGTAAGTCCTGTAGTGAGGGGAAGGAGGTGCCGACAATCTTCTCAGCTGCTCTCACGATGTGTTGGAGGCTCTTGCGGCAGGATGCAGTACATGCACCAAACCACACCGTGATGCAGCTGGTCAGGACACTTTCTATGGCACCCTGTAGAAGGTGCACATGATGGGGGTTGGAGCTCCAGCCCTTTTCAGCTTGCGGAGAAAGTAGAGACGCTGGTGAGCCTTCTTGGCCAGTGCTGCAGTGTTCCTGCTCCAGGACAGGTCCTCTGAGACGTGCACTCCCAGGAACTTGGTGCTGTCCACTCTCTCCACTGTGGTGTTGTTGATGGTCAGAGGGGCATGTTGGGCATCCCTCTTTCTGAAGTCCACAACAATCTCCTTTGTCTTATCCACGTTGACAGTGAGATTGTTGTGTCCGCACCACAAGGCCAGGCGGCTCACCTCGTTCCTGTAGTCCGTCTCATCGTTGTTGCTGATGAGACCACCACAATGCAAGTGTCTAGAATTATACAGACAACAAAGACTGCAAAATATGCCATTATAACAAAAATAAGTACCAAAAAGCAGTGAACTGTAGTACTTGTACCTTATTTGGAAAAAATGGGGAATCAGTCTACTCCTCTAGCATTCATTTGTACATTCATCTATCTGTATATCTGTCCATCCATCCTTCTGTATATTCACTCATTCATCCATCCATCTGTGTATCTGTCCATCCATCTATGTATCTGTTCATTCATCCATCCATTTGTGTATCCATCCGTCCAGCCATGCATCCATCCATTCGTGTATCTATCCATTTTTTTCATTCAATCTTCATTTGTACATGTTAGTCTTATTGAGCCTTGAGGACTCATTTACAAGAGAGACTTGCTTTAAACAAAGAAAACTGATGAGGTACAGACAACAATAAACAATCATCCATCTATCCATCCATTATCTTTTACTCACTTCTTCCTTTATGGGTCGCAGGGGTCACTGGTGCCTATGTCCTTCCGTCACTGTGCGAGAGGCAGGGTACACCCTGGACAGGTCGCAAGTCCATCACAGGGACACATAGAGACAAACAAGACAAACAACCATTCACTCTCTCACTCACCTATGGACAATTTTAGAGTTACCAGTTAGTCTAACATGCATGTTTTTGGTCTGTGGGAGGAAGCCGGAGTACCAAGAGAAAACCCACCTATGCACGGAGAGAACATGCAAACTCCATCCAGAAAGGCCACTGGACCTGGATTTGAACCAGGGCAACTGAGAAGCAGCAGAGTCAGAGTCTTTATTGTCATTTGCATCGTATGTTGTACATGTGATGAAACGAGATTATGTACACAGGGTCCCAGTTACATCCAACAACAAAATGTAAGAGAAAAACGGTAATAACATAATAATAATAATAATGATGAATTCAATTTATAACGCACTTTTCATTAATGAAAATCTCAAAGTGCTACAAAGTGCAACAAAATTAAATGTCAATAAAACAAGTGATAAAACAAGTAAAATCAGTAACAGTATCAACTAAGATCAAAGATAGAATCATGAGGAGGCAGAGTATGCTCGGTTAAAAAGAAAGGTCTTCAAGCCGCTCTTAAAGTCAACCAGTGACTGTGGAGCTCTCAGGCAGTCAGGAAGAGAGTTCCACAGGCGGGGGGCAGCCACACTGAAAGCCCGGTCTCCCATGGTCCTTAATTTGGTTCTCGGAATGTGAAGGAGATTACTGTTCTGTGACCGCAGAGACCGGGTGGATGAGTATGGAATAAGAATGTCCTTTAGATAATCTGGTGAAGTTCCGTGTAAGCATTGATGTGTAATGAGAGCAGTTTTGTACTGAATTCTGTAGGCGACAGGAAGCCAATGAAGGTTATGGAGAATGGGCGTAATATGTTCAAATTTACGAACTCTCAACAAAATCCTTGCTGCACTGTTTTGAATATATTGAAGCTTCTGAAGGTATTTACCAGGGATTCCAATAAACAGGGAGTTGCAGTAGTCGAGCCTGGAGGAGACAAAAGCATGGACAAGCTTCTCAGCATCAGAAAAAGTTAGGGATGGGCGAAGTCTGGAGATAATTCGAAGATGGAAGAAGCAGGTTTTAAACAGAAGCTTAATGTGATTTTCAAATGTAAGATGAGAGTCCATTTTTATTCCAAGATTTGTAACAGAGGTAGAGAGGGGGATGTCTTGTCCAGAGAAGGAAATTGTTTTTATAGTAGATGTTTGTACCTGGTGAGGGGTGCCAATCAGTATGGATATAACATCTAGGATATAACTAATAATACGTATAAAATGAAAACTAAATACCGTACTTTTCGGCATATAAGTCGCTGTTTTTTTACTAATTTGCATGTCCTGCGACTTATACGGCGAAGCAACATATTTATGGATTTTTTCCCATTATTTTAGACCAATTTTTGGTTCAGATATGACAGTTTTTCATGTTGGCAAAAAATTGTGCAATACTACTTTTGTCCGCTAGGGGACACTTCCAGAGAGTCCACCGACCGTTTCCAGCTCATGTGTCCGAAAAAAGCCTCCTTTGCTCGGACTGACTCTGTCGCTGCCCGGCCTCCTGCTCTGGAGGTAACTTCTGTTTGCTGTGTTTGTTAGCTGTTTGTTAGCAAGATAAGTCAAGAACCACTCGGCGGATTTTTATGAAACTTACAGAATATAATCACTGTATGGACATTTACAAGTGACTAGCTTTATGAGATGTTTGACATAAAAAAAATCGATCTTTTAGCTTTGTTGTTAGCGGTTAGCTACCGTAAACAGATACCTACTATTTAGATAAATAGCTCATAAACCACTCGGCGGATATTTTTTTTTAGCTTACAGAGTGTAATTATATGAGTTTCATTTACAAACTGTTGACCTGTATGAGACATTTGTGATTAAATTCATTTTTTTTATTCGTGTTTTTAGAGACTGATTCGTCTCTGTTAGCTTCGATTTATTTCCGTTTATATTGTTATAAATAGCTCATGAACCACTCGGCGGATATTTTTTTTAGCTTACAGAGTGTAATTATATGGGTTTAGTTTACAAACTGTTGCCCTGTATGACACGTTAGAGATAAAATTCATTTTTTCATTGTTTTTTTAAGAGACGGAATCATCTCGTGTTAGCTCTCGTTTTATTTCCGTTTATATTGTTATAAATAGCTCATAAACCACTCGGCGGATATATTTTTTTAGCTTACAGAGTGTAATTATATGAGTTTGCTTTACAAACTGTTGCCCTGTATGAGTAATTTGAGATTAAATTCATTTTTTTATTGTTTATTTTAGAGACGGAATCATCTCGTGTTAGCTCTCGTTTTAATTCCATTTATATTGTTATAAATAGCTCATAAACCACTCAGCGGATATTTTTTTTAGCTTACAGAGTGTAATTATATGGGTTTGATTTACAAACTGTTGCCCTGTATGACACGTTTGAGATCAAATTCATTATTTTATTGTTTTTTTAGAGACGGAATTGTCTCGTGTTAGCTCTAGTTTTATTTTGGTTTATATTGTTATAAATAGCTCATAAACCATTTCGTGAATTTATTCAGGAACGGTTAAGCTCAGGAACCCTTGTGCTATAATATCAGCTATAATTTTTAGCAAACAAATAATTGTTTTTACCGTGTAAATCTTGCTGTGCGGTCCTGTGGCAGCCATTTGCAGCAGAGCTATGGTAAACACTCAGTCGGACCACATTTCCGGGTTGTCAGCGGTGACGTGTAACATACGCGACGCGTCAGCGGTGACGCATAATAGATGTGACTTATACGGTGAAGCAACGTATTTATGGATTTTTCCAAATTATTGCCAATAATTGGACAATGCGACTTATACACAGAAGCCAGTGACGTGCGGTCAGGGGCGGCAAGTGAGGCCACGCCTCCCCTGTCATCATGAAAAGAAAAAAAAATTAATTGAAAAAATAAATGTAATTATTGTCTTTATCCTTTGATTTGTACTATAAACTTATTTTACTAAAACCTAAACCAGTTTTAAGTTGATTTTTATTCAAAATCGCCCATTTTTCTTATTTAGCGTTCAAATACTGAGATGAGACGTGCAGACCTGCGCAGAGAGGCACTGCGCAGAGAGGCACCGGCTGCTTCACTTCAATCACGTGACGTGCTGCAGGCAGCTACAGTGTGAGCGATTTGGGAAGGCAGGAAAATTCCTGCCTCTTATGTCTCTATTAAAATGTCCAAATACTTTTGCTATATAAACTACATTTCTATAGTTTAGCTGGTGAATATAATGTCTCGTGTTTTTGTCTAAAACTGTATCTGTGTGCGCTGAACGAGCTCATAAAACGGCTGTGAAGGTGTCAGGTTACATCCACACACACACACAGGCAGGCGAGCCTCTCGCCTCTGGAGGCGGGGCTACTGAGCTCAGGGTTCTGCTTCAGTCTCACGCTGCAGGAGGAAAAGTGACAACGCAAACAGAGCAAAAAGAGTAACTTTTCACAATCTACAAATATCTAGAACATTAAACACTTAACTAAAAGTTTTAGTATTTTGTTAACAATTTAGTTTTGATCATTTTTAAACATAAGCACAGAGTTTACATTTGATTTCCATGATTTCCCAAAACATTCCACAATTCAACTCCCTGTATTGAAATAAACCGTCCCTTCAAACTAGTTCTATACCTTGGCTTTGCAAAAATTTCAGTTCCCATTAGACTAGCAGCTTTCTCTCTTAACAAAATACATTTGAACATTTGAGGGTTCTACTAACAAAATATTATAGTCCACCAAATCATTAAACTTCAGTACTTTGAGTTGTTTAAATAATATATTATATGACATTAAGACTTTCTTGTAATAATTCTCACAGCTCTTTTCTGTAAAATAAAAATAGATTTTGTTATAGTTTAATTTAATTTATAAGTAAAAGTAAGACTAAAATTTTTTCTCCAAATTAAATGTGCTTTTGTGTGTGCTACAGTTTGTGTAAAGATTGCTGATATGACATTTTAAACACAACCCGTTAACTGCTGCCAATCAAATGGTGAATAAACTACTCTGTAGGGTTCATGTATTATAAAAGAAGAAAATAATGCTATCCAAAGCATCCAAAGCGCTGAAGAAGCTATGGCAGACAGAAGCCAAAATGTGGAGAACATTTTTTGTCTGTTTTCTATTATACATATGGAAAAAATACTGCACAGTGCCTCACCAGCCATGAACCTCACCGCACGTCACTGACAGAAGCGACTTATACCCCGAAAAGTACGGTAGAAGGAATGTAATAAAAAACTAAACAAAAACAGCTACAATATAAAGCGATGTAAAATACTAAAATCAAAATACTAAAACACAAAAAAAAACTAAAAACAGGAATACATCCACCCGTGTACCTGTCCGTTCATCCATCTATCTGTATATCTGTTCATTCATTCATCAGTCTGTGTATCTGTCCGTTCATCCATCCATCCATGTATCCGTCCATCCGTATATATCCATCCATTCATGTATCTGACCGTTCATACATCCATGTCAGTCTATCTATCCATCCATCCGTTTATCCATCTGTACACCCATCCATTCATGCATTCAAAGTCAAAGTCAACTTTATTGTCAGAACTGCAATATGTACAGGACATACACAGGATTGAAATTGCGTTTCTCTCAGTCCCTCGGTGCAACAGTAACCATCTAAACACTAAACACTAAAACATTTAATAAACATAAGCATAAAATAGTAAAAGTGTAACACTGTCCTGAGTTTTTTCAATAGTATAAAAGTATGAAAATTTACACCAACACTGAAACACCAAACACCCCTAAAACACCAAACACCCAATGAACATAAGCATAAAATGAAATAATAAAAGTGTAATACTGTCCTGAGTTTTTGCATAGTAGTATAAAAAGTATATCTATAAAATAAACTGA
>JBBPBX010106964.1:0-11364 GCA_038048925.1 Garcialebias charrua
ATTGTCCAATATGGTGAATTGTTAGTGTCATGGTGGGTGTTGTCCTTTAACTATGTTAGGATAGGCTAAGTGCTTGGTAACTATACATTACTGTACATTTATTTATTCATTATGAAAAAAAATTATTAAAAAAAAATTATGAGATGCATATTCGTAAGCCCGGAACCTCATATGTCGATGCGCTCATAAGTTGAGGACTACCTGTACATGAGTCAGAAACATCTGGACTCAGTCAAATATTTAGAAAAATTTGATTTGATTTGATGTTTATTCATTCATTTTAAAAGAACAATACAAAACAGTTTAATCAGATACAAGAATACAAGTAGGATAAAATGAAAGGAGCAGAAAGAAGATGAAATCTTATTATATCTGCCCCTTATTTCACAGTTTGTTCAACCAATGATAACCTTCAAACTACATCACAAAATGAATAACTCTACTTAATTTTTCTAACTGTAATACACAAACTACATCACAAAATGAATAACTCTACTTAATTTTTCTAACTGTAATACACAAACACACTAAGCTACATCATAAGTACAACATAAGTGTAATACACAAACACACTAAGCTACATCATAAGTACAACATAAGTGTAATACACAAACACACTAAGCTACATCATATATAGTTTTTGAGCAAGTCCTTTTTGACCTTTTTCTTAAATGTATACATTGATTTTGCATTTTTAACATCACTCTCCAGAACATTCCACAATCGAACTCCCTGAATTGAGGTAGACCGTCCCTTTAAGCTGGTTCTGAATTGTGGTTTGATGAATATCTCTGTCCCTTTGAGATTGTAATAACTTTGTCTTTTTATAAAATTTCTTTGGATATTTAAAGGTAATGTGTTATTATGAGCCCTATACATAACTGATAAAATACTATATTCTACCAATTCCTGGAATTTCAATAAATTTAGCTGAAGAAACAAGGTGTTTTGATGGGTGACTGAAATGTTTTCTGGTGATAAAATGGATAAAAGAATATCAGGTGACTCCAACCCTTAAGGTGGAGACCTGGAAAATGCTTGTTTCTTTACTCCAGGACAAACTTCTCTGTCTAAATGCAAAAAGAAAGATAAATTAAAACTCAGTGCTGGGCAGCGCTAATCCGAAAATTAGTTCCGCTATTTCAAAAGCACTTATTAATTTATTTAGGTCCGCTATTTCAAAAGCACTAATGTCTTGTGAAAATTAGGGGAAGCTAATTTCTAAACCGCTATCTAAATTCAACAATTGGTAGCTAGCAAGTTATGCAATATTTGCACTACACTGCCAACTAGCGGTTGTTACGGTCCCTGACCTCCAGTATGGGGAGCTCTCTTCATGAGACACCTTTTCTTATCCTTTCCTGTGTTTCAGGTCTACCTTGCTGTCTACCTGGCTGCCACAGGTGTCTGGTGTTACAGCTCGTCAGCTGCTCCATAAAGAGCTTCACCTCAGATGTGTCAAGTCCCTTTTGTCTGGGCCTTGATCTGCTGTGATCTTGTCTGTGTGGTTTGTTTTAAACTTAACTGATCTTGCTGTGAGCACTTTTGGTGAAGTTTCTAAGTGCCTAACTAATGTTGTGTTTTTCTCTGTTCACAGGGGAAGCTGGTAGGGGTTCTCTGCCATTTCTGTTCTAACCTGTTTTCTCCTGTTTTGTGGATAGCTAGGGAGCTCAGCCTTTGTATTTTTAAGTTTACTTCTAGCTAGTAATATATTTTCTTTATAGTTAGAAGGGGGTGTTTTGTTTGTTGTTTTGGCCTTGGAGACCCTGAAGCTTAAAGCTTCCCTGTGTTTGCCTGTTTGTTTTTTCTCCAGGCTCCGCTTCCTCAGTGGAAGACGTGCCAGTAGGATTGAGGAGGTCTTCGAAGTATTCCGCCCACCGACTCACAACATCCCGAGTTGAGGTCAGCAGCACGCCACCCCCACCATAAATGGTGTTGGTCGCGTACCTCTTTCCCCCCCTGAGACGCCGGATGGTGGACCAGAATCGCCTCGAAGCCGTACGGAAGTCATTCTCCATGGCCTCTCCGAACTCCTCCCACGCCCGAGTTTTTGCCTCAGCAACCACCCGAGCCGCATGCCGCTTGGACTGCCGGTACCTATCAGCTGCTTCCGGGGTCCCACAAGCCAAAAAGGCCCAATAGGACTCCTTCTTCAGCCTGACAGCATCCCTCACCGCCGGTGTCCACCACCGGGTTCGAGGGTTGCCACCACGACAGGCACCAACAACCTTGCGGCCACAGCTCCGATAAGCTGCCTCGACAATAGAGGCGCGGAACATGGCCCACTCGGACTCAATGTCCCCCGCCTCCCTCGGAACGTGTTCAAAGCTCTCCCGGAGGTGGGAGTTAAAGCTCCGTCTTACGGGAGACTCTGCCAGACGTTCCCAGCAGACCCTCACAATACGTTTGGGTCTGCCAGGTCTGACCGGCATCCTCCCCCACCATCGGAGCCAACTCACCACCAGGTAGTGGTCAGTTGACAGCTCCGCCCCTCTCTTCACCCGAGTGTCCAAGACATGCGGCCGCAGATCAGATGAGACGACAACAAAGTCGATCATCGAACTGCGACCTAGGGTGTCCTGGTGCCAAGAGCACATATGGACACCCTTATGCTTAAAGGAGAAATGTAATCAAATCTGAAAAAATCGATATAACAAGAATTTCATATAGTAAACAACACACATAAACATACTTAGTATGCTTTTTTCAAGTCAGTAGCTTAAAGAAATAGTTTTTTACATTTTTCCTGCTACATGCCGAAGTGCAGTGATTTCTGTAGTAATTTTCTGGACGCACTTTTATGACACAATTAAGACCTCCTTTGCTATCTTACAATAACACTGAAGCTATAAACCCATCATTACTGTCCTCTTGTCTGTCATTTAAAATGGAAGCAGAAGACTTTTTTGAATCTGAAGGATATCACTTTAGTTTGTCAAAAACAGTTTGGTGATTTAGTGCATTAATGGGCATTTCTATCCTGGAAATACGAATAGCCGTGCGTTAGCCGCCGCATGCTAACGTTAGCATGCTAGCGCCGTATGCTAACGTTAGCATGCTAGCGCCGTATGCTAACGTGGAAGTGGGGGTGTTGAAAATGTCCTGAAACAGTTACCAATGTCTTGTTAAGCTCTGTCTTCCCCAGAACAGAACATATTGCAGTTCTGACAATAAAGTTGACTTTGACTTTGACTTTGACTAGTAGGATCTAAAATGATTTTTAAAGATGAAGGAGCAAGTTGAAACATGCTGTCTCCCTCCTTGCTAGCAGGCTCCATTGGGAGCTGCCTGGCTAACTAACTACGGTGGCCCTACACGGCCAAAATTCTACAGCGGCCGAATGCACAGGAGCGGTAAAAATACAATATAAAATTTTAAAAAAGTTTTAAAATCGATTTTGGGGCTTTTAGAATAGATTCTGAATCGCCAGGACTAAGAATCTTGATTCTTTAAAAAATAGATTTTTTTTGCTGCATCCCTAATTGCTACACACTGAAACCTTTTTGTCCACAACTAGATACACACACTAATATTACTGTATGAGGGACGACCATTGCACTGCCTATGTCATATTCAGGGGACGGAGAGCAGGCAGGGGGAGGGGGGTCAAAAACACCAGATGAGAATTTTTTCACTTTGCAAAGTCTAAATTTGAGTTAGGATGACATTTTTGACTTGTGAAAATTTCTCAACAAGCTTATTTTATGCTTTTCATTAGACTACTATTAGCTTAAAAACACTTTTCATTTCTCCTTTAAACATGGTGTACGTTATGGACAATCCATGACGAGCACAGAAGTCCAATAACAGAACACCACTCTGGTTCAGATCAGGGGGGCTGTTTATGAAACTTACAGAACGTAATTACTTGGTGGTCATTTACAAACTATTAGCTGCAGGAGATGTTTAGAACAAAAAATAAATTTGATCCTTTAGTATCGTTCTTTGTTGTTAGCGGTTAGCTATTGTAAACGGATACTATTTAGAAATAACTCATGATCTACAGGACAGATTTTTATGAGGCTTACAGAACGTAATTACTTGGTGGTCATTTACATACTGTGATTTGTATGACACATTTTAGCTAAAATTCAATTTATTTATAATTTATTTTTGCAGCGTACACAATGGTTTGGGAGAAGTCAAAGCAAAACAATTTAAATCCAGCAGATTTGACCATTTCGTGAATTTATTAAGGAACGGTTAAACTCAGGAACCCTTGTGCTATAATGTCAGCTAAGAAATATATATTTTTTCAGCAAAAAAATAATTGTTTTTACCGTGTTAATCTTGTAAAGTCCTTCCGTGCTCGCTCGCTTCTGTGGCCGCCATTTTCAACAGGGCAAATGAGGCGCTGATGCGTCGCTTAGCGGTGACGCATAATAGATGCGACCTAAATAAAGGTGCAATCTGTTTATGGATTTTTTGAATTTATTCCCAATAATTGGACAAAGCGATCTGTGGAACTGTGGAAACAAGGACATTGGTCTATAATTATTTAACACACGTATCACCAAATTATGACTTTAAAAAGTGGTTGCTCAGTTAAAATTTATTTACAAGGGGTCTGGTTCTATTTGACTTGGTGGTCAAGCCCCCGTAGTGGTCTGCTGAACTTCCATTTTTTTGAGAGTGCATCTTATCTTATTTGCAGTTGTTTTGGTGTTTTTATTGTTTTTGGTATTTATAGCATTTTTACTTTGCATTTATTTTTTTGATTGTGTGTTTCTTCATCTCTTTTATGTGATTGCAGATTATTTCCATTGCATTTATTCTTTGTTTTTGAGTTAGCATCATTCCTGTGTTTGCAACACATTTTAACTGTTTACTGTGCGTTTAGCTGTACCTGTTGATGGAGATGTTCAACATTTATCATCTAAAACTAATTACTCTGACATAATAAATACCCAGCTCACTTATATCAAATATAGGTATTCCCAACAAACACTTATATTTGATGGTACAAACATGTTTGCTTGTTTTTCTCCTTGATACAGAAAAGACAAAGTCTTCTAGCCTTGACAATGTTTGGATTAGATGTTCCTGTTTGATCAGAACCACAACTTGTTTGTTTTATCAGTAAGACGTCAGAGCTTGTCAACTCCACCTCCTTCTTGTTTAAATAGCTTGTCATGTCCAGCACAATTCGGATTTGTGCTGGACAATGTATTTGAGACCAAACTAAGTTTCAAAAGACATTAAAAAGCCTTCCCCTTTGCAAAGTTGTTTTGTCTGTGTTAACACAATTTTCTTGTTTATCTTGTGTGGTTTTTATTAAGGTAACAGGGGTTTAAAATCCCCATCATTATGGTGCCGAAACCCATTCTCCCCATACATGCTCCTTATGATCTCCAAACAGAGCGCAGCTACGAGGCACGGTAACTATGACAGAAAGTCCAGTGGGTTTGTCTCTGGCCAGCTTCCTCTGTCCATTGGTGGGGTCAAGGTTGGATTGGTAGAGATTTCCAGACACCGCATAGGTCAACAAGAAAGTGAGTGTGAAAAAGTGTTTGTTGATACGTCGTTTTTAAAACAATTTGAGTACAGTAACAGGAACTAGTTCACCCTGAGCCGATGACTTGAAATTTGGAATGAGGTGTCTGCTTTTCAATAACTAGGCAATTTTTGTGCATACGCTAGTTGGCAGAACCAAGATTTCTGTGATTTATAAGTGAGGACGATCAATTATGCCAAGACCAGACATGTGAGGCTGATCGTCAATATCTTCATTGGACGTTTAGTGTGCCCGGCCAGGCAAGAAAAGAAATTAAGGCAAGAACGTTTATCTTTTTATATGACGCGTCGTTCTGTATTTGTTTGAATTTTTTTTTGACATTTTTAGTCCTTTTTTATGTGTAGCATGTTTGTGTTTGTGGAGCGCTGCAGCCTTTTTCTTTCTCCCATTTTCCTGTGTGTGTACGTGAGCATCTGGCTTATCTGTGGGCCTTTCTCACCCCCCACCCCTATCCCACCACCCGTGCAGCTTTCTGTGTCTGACTGTAATTGTTTTGGTTTTGACTGCTCTGAGAGTGAATGTGAGTACCGGTACCTTGTTTTTGTTTTTGAGAAATTTGTCCTCCTTTTGGAAGTCAGGTGTAAGTGATCTCACTGGATCTGAACATTTCCAGCTTGATATTCATTTGCTCACATATATTAATAAATATTGTACACAAAAGTTTGTCTGTCTAAAGACAAAAAGAAAAAGAGAGAGATAGATTGGACCTTAAGTCAGTAGAAAATTATGGCTGAATGAATCAGAAAGGCAAAGCATCAGATAAGTTTTTATTTTATTTTTAAAACAGTAGTTGTGGTTCTGCTCAACCTTGAAATGCAGCTGCGTTTTGTTTGCACCTCCTCCAGATAAAGCTTTAAATACTTTTTTAAATCATGAAAATATAGCCGAATTCTACGCAAAGCTTTTAGAATTTGATCAATCTTGTTTATAAAATTCTAATCCAATTATTTTAGGTTTGAAAGGCTTAACAACGTTAAAATCGGACGTTTTAACAGTGGACCTCAGGCTATCACGAGCGGACCGATTTAATGAAATTTTTACGACAAAAACTCCAAATTGTTTTGCTAAACCAAGCGGACAGATTCGCGTTTTTATAATGAAAATCTAACGGTGAAAGATCTGATTTTAAATCATCCAAAAATTACCTTTTTTATCGGAAATGAAAGCTAAGCTAATGCTAACAGACAGCCGAAGCTCCGCTCGTCCATCTAAATCCGTAAATAGATAGTCATACTGTGAAACCGAACGTTTCAAAATTGTGTTTTCTCTGCAAATAGAAACTGAGAATTCACTTACCGTTTTTAGTAAGTTTTTTTTTTGTTGTTGTAGATGACGGAGCAACAAGAGGCCTTGTCATTGAGAACTTTGAACAATGTTTCCAGATCTCGTGACAGAAACAAGCGACAAGCCCTAAACAAGCCCAAAACGGGCCAACTGGCAACCCACCCCATTGTGTAAAACAAATGCCGTTTTTAAACAGTATAAACATACATTTATTATGGTATTACATACAAACAGCAAAATTATGCTAAACACTTTGAAGAACATATCCACTCTAAAAAATAAACATACCGTACATTTTGCATGTTTAAAAAAAATCTCATTAAGCCTCTGGGACTCATTTACAGGAGAAACCTGAATTTTAAACGAAGAGTGATGAGAACAATTGACAACGACAACAACAGACAATCATAAAGGATGCGCACGAATTGAAAAATAACCTAAAAATTGAACAGCCAACCATGCTAAGTGTACGCCCTTTTCTCCCATTTTTTTATTATATATTTTCCCCATATTTCCCCCACTTATTGGAGCTCATTTTAGCGTGGTCTTGTCACTCTAGACGAAGAATAAAGCACATTAAATAACAAGCCCAAATAAGCGACTTTACGTTCAAAGTAAGCAGTAACCACAATAAGCGACTACAGAAAATAAAAAGCCCAAAGTAGCTTGTAATAATCGGACTTGGCAACTATGCTCACAGACACCTGTGAGGGGAACAGAAAAGTAACATTCATGAAACAAAAACAGTTTTATCCTGATCATCCAGAGAGATTCACTTCATGTTATCAGATTCTGAGTAGGGAGAGTTTGACTGGACGTTGTTACTGGGAGGTGAAGTTGAGAGGAACTGGATGTTTTATAGCAGTCGCATAGGATGTTGATAAAACACGGAATATATTTGGATTTAATGCAAAATAAATGGGAAGTAGAGAAAGTATTACCGGTATACTGCATTGAATACAATTATTGACAATTTAAACTTTTATAATAAGCTTGTTAATTTAAATTAACAACCATAATCAGATCAAAATTAAGTTTAGGCATTTTTGGATAACAAGTCTTAAACAAAATTAGCAGAAATTTATTTTTAGACTTGCCAGTAAATTCTGTCTTTTAAAAGTTTAACTAAATTGATAAAACTTTGACACTTATAAAGAATAAAAAAGTATTCTTGTCAAATAGAATTTTGACTAGATTGTAAGTTGAAACGCTCAGGTTAAATTCATAATTTTCAATGATTTTTAGCATACATTAAATGTTTTTTTTAGATTTAAAAAAGCTGTTTCACAGTTAGGTAGATTTTAAGAGCTGTTTCCTTTTAGGAGTTATATAATGTAGATACCCGTTGATGTTAATAAGATGTTATTAATATCTTTGATTTAAATAGGTTAAAGAAAACACTCTTTCCAATAATAAAAATGCTTTATTAACAGTAACTTTTCAGCAAGTAGGTTAAATACGCACAAGAATCCAGCCAACTTTCCAGGGGTAATAAACACATTTTATAGTTAAAACCTAATTTTGATATTGATTTGCATAAATTATGACCATTAAATGCAAAAAGAGGTCTGGTAAATTTAAAAGGGAATTAGAATAACATCTCGTTCAACCATGCAATGCATAAGCATTGACAGCAGTAATAAGGGTTGTTTTATTCAAACAGATTGGGGTTAGCCCATGCTTTAACTTTTAATAAGTGAAACCACTGAAGAAGTGAGGACTTATCTTAACAATTACGATGAATTGACAACATATGAGGGCATCCCACTGTGCCGTTTTAACATTAAAATGAAAAACAGTAAACAAATAAAGAGAGGGCGGATCTTAGAAAACTCAATGGCCCTCATGCACGAAACAGTTCGTATTCTTATCCTAAATGTCTCCTACTTTTGTTCGTACGAAGTGTTCGTACGAACATGCCACGTCAGATCCAACAAACTCTTCTATCCACAGGAAAAGCGTGTAAACGGGCTGCTTAAAGTTGATGAATCTCACCTGTTCTAAACAGCTGCGCGTGCACGCGTGAGCTTATTTACATAATTCCCACCCCTCAAAACGCCATATAAGGCTACGTTTCCTGCCTCAGAGGCAGAACGTGTACGTTCATAAAATGACAGCGAAAAGTAAAAAAGAAGAACTCTACCGGTGCGGAGGATGAAGTTCTGTGGTCTCTGAGGACAAGAAAAGAAAATCTGTCCTTATTAGCAGCGTCACTCATGGAAGTAAATGACCAGCTAAAACCAAAGAAAGTTTGTTTATAATAAATGTGGATCTCGAAACATGCATGCGTACTGGTGGCTTACTGGTTAAAGCATTGCACTGTTAGCTGTTCCTAACCTTTTTTCTACACCTCGTGGGATCGAGTCCCACAAGGTATGATTCTTTTTTTTTCCTTCTTACTTTAGATTATTTATTCATTCCAAATTAAAAAGGCTTTATGCTTTATTTCTTGTTGTATTGTAAATAGTTTTCTTGTGTTTTTTAAATCTGGAATGAATTAAAAAAAAAAAAAAAACGTTGTCCTCCCACGGGAGGCGATCCCATGACCTTCGGAACTGCGACGCAGTGCTCTACTGACTGAGCCACATCAGAGCTATGACAGCAGCTGGAGGAAGTCTGTGTAAAGTCTGGCTTACCGAAGTCTGCGATACCGCGGCAAATTAAACTTAAATTAATTCATGGTTTAAGTTGATTTCAGTTTGAGATCTTCATATTAATATTGTAGTGTTAGAAAACGGCATTGATAACAAATTGATTTTCATTTAAATACTTTAATCCGTTAGTCATTATTACATTTAAAATTATAATTCGACTTCAAACAGAACCTATTGTCAAAAACAATTGTGGTGCGTTACTTTTTTAAACTCTAAACATTTCCTAAATAACGAAATATGAAGTTATTTGTGGAGTAATGCTGTCTGGATGACAGCAGACGGACCGCTCGTAAAATATACGACAGGTCCGGACCACACGTAGATTTTGTTCGTATCTGAAAAAAATCGTAGGATACGTGAACATTGTTGAATGCCACATATGCTCCTAAATCACTCGTAAGCACAGTTTAAGCACAAATCTGTGCGTACGAACGGTTTGTGCATGAGGCCCAATGAATTGGCTAATTATCATTTATGCTATCAAGGTGGTCCTAGAAAACAGTGCATGATATTTTCTGAAATATAATTGGACTATAATATTTATGGTTTCAGGTTAAATTGATAATTTTACTCATATGTAAATTAATGATTTTAGATCTGTTGTACAGATCAGATTAAAAGGATGCCTCTGTCGAAGGATTCACTTTTATGTAAATGAACATTTTAAATTCCATTGTGCAAACCAGAATTACGGAGGTGACTCTATTCAAGGTAAATGCTTATAGAACTTAATAACACATGATTACTTTGAACCTGGTTTGTTAAGGATTTTTACATTTTTCTATTTTTTCACTCTTTTAGAAGCTGCTTCACGGTGTTGGTGGAGCGGAAAGAGTAAGTCTGATGGATCTCACGACACTTAGGAGAACACATAGTTAGTAGTACATGCATTAAGATAGGTCCATGTCAAAAACACATGCAACGTCTGATTTTTTGAATTACAGCTATTGTGGTTATTGATTGGATCGGATCAGATTTAATATTAAGGGCATGTCCAGAGCTGGCTCATTGTGACTTCACCGAGAACACCATGGCTGGCCTATGCTGCCCTGCTCAAAATAAACATTCGAGGGGCTTAAAAACAAAGGCACTGAACGAGGGTGGTGCTGGACGAGCAAAAGACTGTCCACAAAGACTTTCAGCAGAGCAAAGGCAAAGAATTTGTCAAAGAACTGTCAGAACAAGGTCATCAAACACAAATGGCTAGGATATGCGGTCCGGATGTCAAGGATCCTGGAGGATGAAAAATTTAGCACCCAGAAACAAAAAAAAATCACACTGGATGCTGTAACAAGAGTGGTCTGAACACGTTCTCCAACAAGAAAATGAGAACAGGTCCTGAAGTCACCCACGCCAACTGTCCAGCAAAAGGTCATGCCCCCGTATGGATCTGTCAATGCCCTGGTATCGTGTTTCAAATCTACAGCCTGCTATGATTTTTTTTAATGAAACACATGCTCATGATATGGCCTGCTAGACTAGCAAGGCCACAAAATTTGTAGTTTATATTGTACTTATGTGGGTCTGACGACTTATTTTTCCGCTTCCTGTAACTCTGTGATGATACAGGGATAATGATCCCAGCTCATAACCCTGAAACAAGTTAATGTTTATATTTTTTGTTTTTGCAGATTAAATTTATGTCTCCACAAACATTCATACAATGTTTTGTGGAGCTGAAGAAAGGATAGCAGATTGTCCTTGACGGAGTGCATTTTGGTGGGTCTGGTTTGCCACAAAGGGATTGGTTAAAACATTGTTAGAACAATTTTTATAGCTTGATGCTTTCAAATCTTAGATTGTTTATACCATACCATACCATACCACTTTATTTATAGAGCACTTAAACAGACGCAAGGCCAACCAAAGTGCTGTACAATAGAAACAAACAAGCAAAGCAGACAGGAAAAC
>JBBPBX010106965.1:0-11363 GCA_038048925.1 Garcialebias charrua
ATATATATATATATATAAGTATAAGTATTATGCAAATATGTGGACACACGGGTGTATATGCGCTAATATTTACTTATTATTATTATTATTAATTTTTATTTTTATTATTATTATTGTTTCAAGTCTAGGCAGTAGCGGGGGAAGTTGTTGCAGATAAGCAAAGAGTGGTGGTACTGATCCTCACTAGGTGTGGATTGGTTTCTAGCTATAACGGGAGACACAATGGAAGCGGGTGGGATTCTCTCAACCCTGGGAGGGGGGGTTGGAGCGGGGAGGGATGTTTATGTTTTGTATTTAGTGGAGTTGTGTGTGATGGATGTGCGATTTAATTTTTTTTTTTTGTTGTTGTTGTGTCTCAGACAATGAAAATTTGTTTAATGGACTAATTTTATTACAGTATGTCTCAAACAGTAAAGTTTAATTTTATTTCATGGAACTGCAGAGGTCTTCAGCGTCTTCAAAAAGTTAAACAAGTTATGAACAGATTAAAGGAAATGGATTCAAAAATTGTGTTCCTCCAAGAAACACATCTTCTTGATGAGGACTTGTTAAAGGTGAAAAGGAGGTGGAAGGGCAACATTTATACGGCACCATACACTTCTCAGTCTCGAGGGGTAATGACCTTAGTTCACGAATCGGTACCATTGCAAATTAAAAACATAATTAAGGATAAAAGAGGAAGATACCTAATACTTCAAGGCTATTTAATGTCAGAAATGCTAATTTTAACTAATATATATGGTCCAAATGTAGATGATAATAAATTTTATAACGATATACTCCTCACACTAACATCACTTAAAGGGTTACATATAATGGGCGGAGATTTTAATTGCACACTAAATCCGAATTTGGACAGGTCAACAGGAACAGATCAATCACATAATAACTGTAGAACAGCAATAAAAACTATGATGAGGGAGCTAGAGTTACGTGATGAATGGAGAGAAAGAAACTTAGTTAACAAAGCATACTCATGCTATTCAAGTACTTTCAAAACCTACTCTAGAATAGACTATTATTTAATTTCTACAGAATTACAGTATAAAATCCCAGAATGTTCCTATGAAAATATAGTTATTTCGGATCATGCACCGTGCAGATTAGTTTATAAAGATGATAAACTAAAGAGAGATCCTCCAAGATGGCAATTTCAACACAAATGGCTACGAGATGAAAACTTTGTGAAATACCTAAGGAAACAAGTAGAAGAATTCTTTCAGATTAATACTACTGAAACGTCAGCATGTATAAGATGGGAAGCATTCAAGGCCTTTCTTAGAGGGCATATTATTAGCTATACAGGTTCCAAGACAAAACAAACTGAAAAAACCAGAATACAGTTGGAAAATAAAATAAAAACAATACAAGAGAAAATAAACAAAAAACAAGATCCACAACTGGAAAAGGAATTATTAATTTTAAGAGCAGAATACAATAAACATTCAGCATCAAGAGCAGCATCTAGCTTACTACGACTTAAACAAACATTCTATGAACAGGGAGATAAAACAGGAAAACTATTAGCTTGGCAAATAAAACAGTTAGAATTTAGGCAACCAATTACATCTATTAAAAGAAATGAACAAACTTTACAAGATCCACAACAAATAAACTCAGTGTTTAAGAATTATTATGAAGAATTGTATAAAGCACAAGAACAAATAAAAGTAGAAAAAATAGATAAATTCTTAACAAATTTAAATATACCTAAGTTTTCAGAAGGAGATAGGGAAACCCTGAATTTAGAAATAACAGAGGAAGAGTTAGGACAAGCTATCAACAATATGAAATCAGGAAAAAGAGGAGGACCCGATGGCCTCCCAATAGATTTATACAAAATTTTAAAAGATAAACTTTTAACTCCACTACTAGATATGTTTAAGGAAATCTTCAGCTCAAATTATCTTCCCCCATCATTAAACGCTGCCATGATTACTCTTTTACCGAAACCAGATAAACCATTAAATGCATGTGAAAATTTCAGGCCAATTAGTTTGTTAAATGCAGATCTGAAAATAATATCTAAATTGTTAGCATTACGTTTACAAAAGATCTTACCAAAAGTAATAGATCATGATCAAAATGGATTCATATTAGGGAGGCAAGGCTTCCACAATGTGAGGCGAGTATTAAATATAATTTATTATAATAAGGGAACCCCAGATTCAGCTCTTCTATCGCTAGATGCCGAAAAGGCATTTGATAGGATAGATTGGGAATTCCTTATTCAGGTATTGGAAAAGTTTAATTGTGGAAATAAGTTTGTCCAATGGGTGAAAATATTATATTGTAACCCTTCAGCTGAAATTATAACAAACAGAAATATATCTAAACCAATAAAGATCAGTAGAGGATGCAGACAAGGATGCCCAATGTCACCTTTGTTATTTACTCTGGCAATAGAGCCATTTGCTATTGCTATCCGTTCACACCCGCAAATTTATGGAATCAAAGTAGGATCCAATGAACACAGAATTTCCCTGTTTGCGGATGATGTTATTTTATTTGTATCTAAAATGAGTAGCTCAATAAAACATATTCTGGACATAATCAAACAATATGGTGAGATATCGGGATATAAAATAAATAAAAACAAATCTTCAATGTTACTCCTTGATAAGAATGAAAAGATTAATATAACTCCAGAAATACAACAGTTTAAGATAGTAAGTGAATTTAAGTATTTAGGAATACACATTACATCAAATATAGAACAGATATCCACAATTAATTATAAGCACATATTAAAAGTAGTAGGTGATTCTTTAGAAAGATGGATGCCATTGCCAATATCTATGATTGGGAGAGTAAATTTATTAAAAATGAATATACTACCAAAAGTACTCTATGTGTTTCAGAATGTTGCCCTTCCACCTCCTCCTGAATTATTTCCACAAATAAGAAAGATGATGACACGTTTTTTATGGAAAAATAGGAAATCCAGAATACGCTTAACATTATTGTACCTCCCGTATGATCGGGGAGGCTTGAAATGCCCTAATTTTCACTGGTACTATTATGCTGTACACCTTAGGTCTATGATGTTTTATTATAGTAAACACTCTCCACATTGGGCTGATATGGAAACACAAGATTTAACATTAACACTCCCAGCATATTTGTATTCCAATTCAATATTGAAACTCCTGAAACAAACTAAAAACCCATTTCTTAAAAATACAATTAGAGTATGGAGAGATGTTAAAAAAATTCTAAACGAATCGAATGATTTATCTTTATTCAGCCCAGTGTGGGGAAACCAATTCTTTTTACCTGGTAGAGCGGACTCAACATTTAAAGAATGGAAGGATAAAGGTCTCCAAATGATTGAGCATCTATATGAATCAAACTCAGACACACTAATGAGCTTTCAAGAGTTGCAGAATAAATTTAATATAAATAAGAATCATTTTTTTAAAATATCTTCAACTCAGAAATTTTATAAAAACAACTCAGAACAATGTGCTGACAAAACCTCTAAAGTCAACTTTAGAAGAAATGCTAACAAAAGATAGTTTAAAAAAAGGTATTATATCAGATTTCTATCATTTATTAACATCCCATTCACTTGAAGGATCACAGGATAGACTTAATGCTTGGAAGGAAGATATAATAATGGACTTATCAGAGGAAGATTGGCAAATAGCATGTAATCTGGCCCACACTAGCTCTATTAATACAGCTTTAAAAATGATTCAATACAAGTGGTTAATGCGGGTTTACATAACTCCTGTAGACCTCAATAAATACAATGGGGAGATACTTGATGTTTGTTCAAAGTGTGTGGAGGATAAAGGTACTCTGGTACATTGTATGTGGTATTGCAGGGAAATTATGTTATTTTGGACAGAAGTAAAAGATATAATTGAGAAAATCATTTCTAAACAAATAATTTTGGACCCAAAACTATTTGTGTTCGGCCTATATCCTGAAAGACATAACTATACTAATAATGAACAAATGTTTATTAATTTAAGTTTGATTAATGCAAAAAGATGTATATCGTTATGTTGGAAAAACTTGAATAGACCTACTGCAAATCAATGGTTACAACAAATGTTATCAGCTCTTCCTTTAGAAAGGATAACGTATCTGTTAAAGGGCAAGCAAGAACTGTTTGAGTGTGTTTGGAACCCCTTCATTATGTATGTAAAAAGTTTGGACACTTTAAATGAAAATGCAAACAATTGAAGAACGTGCTGATCGCAGTTTCCAAAGACAATAATACGAGAAGACATCTATAGTTGAACTTATTTTAAAAAAAAGAAATGAACAATGTAAAAAGAAATATGAGACACCTTGTTTTTGATTGTTTTTTGATTTTATTTTTTTAATTATTTGGGTGGGGGTATTTTATTTAGTCTGTTTATTGTATGAATGTTGTGTTTATCTTGTAAAAACTCAAATAAATATATTTTGGAAAAAAAAAGAATACAGTTTGATGCAACTGTATCTAACATTTCAACTTTCCTGTTTTTGAATAGAGTACATTTTGAAATGTTGAGGACATAGCATCCTTTAATTTGATTGTTGCAGAAAATCAAATGTTGATGGCAGAACAGTTACACAGAAGTAATACAGACTTGTCTGCTTTTTGATAAAACTTGACACTTTTATCATCAATTCTGTGCAAAACAAGCTGTCTGTCCCTGTTTATTTTAAACTGCATGTTTAAAATAACACAGATGAGGCATCTTTTGTCTTGGTTTTCACAGATATCACACAACGACAGCCGATTTTGTTTGACCTTGTCACAGGTCGACAAATTAATATAAATCACTGATTTTTATTTGATTTCACATCTTGGACACCATGTTGACTGCCGAAGGCATCACATGGTGAGACTGCACACTATGCAATAAGACCTACTTTACTTGATTTTTCACAGAAAATCAGTACAACGATGGACGTTCTAGCAGGTGCATCAACAAATTGTGGGCTTGTTTCATCATTTGATAGGTACTTAGCTGCAAAGAACGTCCTTCAGGAACCAGGTGAACATCCCCTGGTGTTTTACGACAGGCTCCTCTCTGCTTACACAGGGGACAAAACTGTCCCTGGAATTGAGGAAGATTACCTGTTTGAAAGTCGTTTCACTTTGAATCTAATACCTTTCATAATGAAATGTGTTCGCTTCAATGTTAATTGCAAAGAGAGTACCATGGCAGAAATTAAACAATGTGCTATGGAATTTTTTGACATGCTCGAACGACGAAAAACACCCTCAGTGGTGTGCCCAGGTCAAGAGGTCACATCCCACTCGCAGAAGATAGAAGAGGTTCCCTCTCTTACAGAGTGCGAAAGTACACAGGTTTTTCATGATAACAAACCACAGATTGTGTCCAGCTGGAACGGTGACTCTGATCGGTTCACGGGGAGTTCTGCTGCCCCTGCCCCTCAGGTTGAAAACCCTGAGATGAGCAGAGAACCACACAAGGTAGGTGTTCGCTCTCTAGATGAACCAAGATGGTTCAGATCGAACCAAAAGAGTTCTCACCTAGGTCTCACAGTGGGTGAACTTCGAGAGAAGTTGATGTCTGGGAGCCGTGACCCTTTGAGAAATGGTCTGTCCCGACATGTACCCATGAGAAGCGGCCCTCCTGCCCCTGCCCCTCGAACTGCACATTTCGAGACATGCAATGAGTCACACAAGCTCCAGATTAAGGAAATGACGCCTCCGCGCGTGGACGTGACTGAGGTTGTGAGTTGTTTGTCAAATGATTTGAATGTTACAGTGGTTGACCAAGCTGACACAACGTGTGACGTTGTCCTTGATGATAACACAAACAACGTTGTTCAACCTGACGAAGCGACGCGCCGCACTGCCTTTTGCAACGACTCGGTGCACACAGTTGACAACATCGTCAACACTGACAAAGACGCTGACAGCAAACAAATTGCTGATGATCAGCGTCCTGAAAGTCCAGATGCTGACAGCAAACAAATTGCTGAAAATCCACATCCTGTAGGTCATGAGGCAGACTGCCATCATGATGCTGACAGCAACGACGATTACACAGACAGAGTCACACGTACACAGAAACGTGTGAAAAAACCTGAACGGTTTCTGTGTAACTTTATAAAAAGGGGGATAGCTAAGAGAGCTTACCTGCCACTCACATTGGAAGGGGTCCTCGCGCAAGAAGCACTCCTGGTTTGCGGCTCAGACGTGTCTATCATGTCAGCCGAACTGTTTGAGGAGCTAAGGACCGCCGCTAACGATGTTGACAGGCAAATACCCTTTGTGAAAGACACTTATGGTGAGCAACAGGGCCTCGCAAAGACGAGAACAACCCTAATAGCCATGGTTCACATGCAGATTGGCGAAATGTCACTATACCACCCGGTATATGTGTCTGAACTTGACTCACTCCAGACTCCATTTGTGGTTGGCCAAGATTTTATAAATCGCTTTGAAGCGATTATAAATTATGGCAATCAGACAATGTGGGCCACAGTGAGCAGTCCACTGCCAATCGAGGTGCCTCCCCAAGGTCAGGACACTGACTGTCTAACAACAGGTACCGCTGAGGTCACATGGGATTCCCCAACCGAGACCACCTACCCGGTAAGTGAACCTTCATATACAGGTGAGACAGAGGAGACTCAACAGGTGGACCAGACTCTGGCCCAACACGAGAACCTCCTCTGCGAGCTGACACCTTCAGCACTCACTGAGCACTACCTACCACCGGTAGAAGAAGGTGTGGAGATCCAAGGGTCCCACGCCGATGACGCTGTACTGTCCTGTGGGACAGGTAATTCGGCTTACAGCCAAGCTTTCAGTGAAGTTTTGGTTCAAGGACGTCTGAGTCCAGAAAGTGGCAGTCTACAACACGCTGACAGTCACTTGGACTTCATTGTTACAGATTTTGAGGACCCCTCCTCAAACAAAAGGGGGGTGAACTCACACTTCCTACCACAGGTAGAGGATGGTGTAGAGATCCAAGGATCACACACCGAGAACGCTGTACTGTCCTCTGGGACAGGTAATTCAGTTATCAGCCAAGCTTTTGATGAGACCTTGGTTCCGAAGCATTTGAATCTAGAACTACTCGGAGATGACATAGTTCTTACAGACTCAAAGAGCACCTCTTCAGTCATGAAGTGGGAAGACGTACATCACAACGACAGTGACCCGTCGCAGTCTGACCAGTCGGACACACTTGCGACTACGCCAACAGTTGTGACATACCTGAATTACGCAGAAAGAGGTAAACGTACAGAGATACGTTGGCCGAAACCTATAAGGTTCCTGTACAAGGTTCCCAATAAACTGCGCGAACAGCTTAAACTAAACAAAGGCATCCTAACTCGTGCCCATGGACGGACGTCCACACCCGTGCGCGTGGTCCCTCATGACCACAGGGGGGTGATGTTAGGTCATGCCCATGTCAAGGACAAAGATTTCAATAACCCCACAAACGACAAAGATCTCGCAAACTCAAAGACTTCATGGGAAAATAAGGTCGTCCAAGCACAGGATAGTAAATAAACTAAACAGTTTAAACTATTCTAGTTGCGAAAAGAAACCGTTCCAACTAGAACTTAGAAACGCTAAGCATAAAACCCACAACAAAAACTAACCTTAACAACCGTTTAAATCTGCAGGATTTAATTGACATCGGTTATAAAGCTAAGAACTGTTTTTCTTGTGTGTGACACGTTGGAATCTGACGACCAGAGTGAGTTTGTTGTAGTGAAACGTTGTTTTTAGTTGCTTAATTGCTACTTTTGTTGTTATTGAAGTTGTTATTGTTTTCTGAACACTCCCAGCCAAAAGAGGTTTTGATTGTTGATAAGTTGAAGACTTAAATGGATTTAACTATGCCAACATGCTGTTCATTTTGTTAAAGATCTCAATCTTTGAAGAGTCATTGTAGATCAATACTACTTAAGGTACTATAATCTACACTGACCTCCCAATCATTTAGGTAGGACCGATTCGATCGTTTCTATTCTAGATCTATTCATTTTGATGAGTCTCGCCATAGACTTCAAAATTTATAGGGAATACCAAATCTTGCGTCGTTCGTCTAAAAGACAACAGACATTTAGACCAAACTAGTTTTCATTTTTTTATTTTAGTTTAACCTAAACTAAATAATGAATGGAGGAATAGTTTGAAAGAAGAGGCCTTCGTTACAGAAGCCCTCCACATTTCTATAGGTATAGATCCCTATATCTGATTTTTACAGCATTGATCCACCCCTTAATTGGTAATTGTAGCTGATCTAATCCATGATAGCTTACATACCAGGTGCATATAGGTAAGGCTTAATGTAGAATCCCTATCATAAGCCCACCTAAAACCACATAATTGCATGACACATTGAACCAGGGTGGCACCGACTGGAAGCCATCCAGCCTGCAACCTTCGATGTGGGGACCTGCTGATCCAACGTTGGTCTTCAACCTTCATCCAAGGGCCGCCTCCTCTGCTTCAATCGAGGGATCCCCTCTACATGCTGATTAAAATCCATTCTTGCTGATGAAATCAATAACCCCCATCGTTGTGGATTTACCGTTGTGGATTATAAGACTTTGTTTTCCAAGGGATCACAGACTCAGTTTTCCATGGGTTAACAGACTATGTTTTCCAAAGGATTGAAAGCTTACCGCAATGGGATTACCTACGAACAGTATGGAATTTCCAAAAACATTATGGGAGTATAATTTTGAACTTTTTTTGACTTTTTTTTTTCCACTTGCTGGATTACATAGAGGTCAGAGACATTCGGTGGTATCCTTTCGTGTTGGAACTCATCTCCAAGGACAGGCGATGACTTCCAAAAAGGGGGACTGTAGTGATATAGGCCTCTGTCTTGACCTTCAAGTACACCTCTCCACATCTCTCTGAAACTCTAAGTGTTACACCTTCTTGAAGCCCTCAAGGAGACAAATGGACACTTATATTTTGTTACAATTATTATGAATTAATGGACACTAATTAATCAGATTGAACTTTCTCTTTAATGTGTGTTAATTCAGAATTGATCTACAGTATATTTTTGTCATTTAATGATGATTTTACTAAGCTGGTATATTTTAAATATGCCAAAGTTAAGAGAACATCTCAGAATGATCTTGCTCTAAACTGTCTGCTCTGTGCAGAATAACTGTCTTAAAGTTGACTGAACAATCCGTCGTATTTGTTTGAAGTGTTTTTGGAATGAAGGAAAAGTGCCAGACATAGCTTGCTTTCTGTCTCCCGTCCTTTCTAAAAACAATGAATCTGTTCTCAAAACAAAGTACATGGCTTGTTCACAAGCACCTGCATCTTATGACGTATGTTTTCTATGTATTGTCTACCCTATCATCTGTCACTCAAACTCACTCACTTGCAAAGTCACACCCTCTCTAGGGGTACGACAACCAATCAGCAGGAAGTATGTGACAAAGTCACACCCCCTTCTTAAGGGACACTTCCTGTTGATTCTTAGTGTGCAAGGGAACCACGAGCTCCAACACAGTGAGTTCTCTGGGAGAATGGAAGATGCATAGACGTCTTCCTCCAAGCTGTTGTACGTCCCGGCCATCAGCCAAAGGCCCACGTCTTCAGCGAGGCTTAAACAGCACGTCAGCTGTTAGCCATCTGAGGGTCACTGCTCCAAGCTGTGAACACTTTTCCTGGAAGTTATCTTGAAACCAAACCGGAGCTGATAACATTACTCTGGGAGGCTTCCGCAGACCTCACGAGACCGTGGCAGGATGAAAATGTGTTGCCTGTAAAACGCAGCCGGCAGGCGCGTCTGGCTAGACTAATTTACTGGAGTCGAGATAAGAAAATCTTCACGAAGGTAAACGTCGTTTCATCACGGTACGGATGTCCAGCCGAAACCAAACAGAGGATGAGCCACTCTGGTTTACATCTCAAGATAAGATTCAACCATTTCCTTTCTTCTTCCTCCTAGACTCCTCCTTATGTTTATTTCTAAATGTAAACTGTAAGTAATGTGCCAACAGTAAAGTTCCTAACTGTCTGTTTGTTTTAATTTGAATTCTTGTCAACGTAGTTAGTAAATCAGAGCTAATATCGATACAAATGTTTAATGTAATTTTTGTGATAGTTTCAATAAAAGGTCTATTTTACGGTAGACCAACATAAATTGAAGTCTCTTGTGAAGTTACATTTTGTCTAATTACAGTAAAAGCAATTTAATACCGGAAAAAGGATGAACTCGCGACTTGGTGGCAAGTTTGTGCAGATTAAAGTCTGCTCAGACCTACGCATCTAAAAATATAGGTAAGTCACAAAGGTGGGCGAATGAACGCTAGGGAGCGCTAAAGCGCTATTCCGCTTACAGTGGACCTAAACTTTTTGTCAGCGTTTTTGTGAATTGACTAACTTTTATAATTCATAAGCGGATTTCTGCTATTTTTATTTAAAATGCAGTACCGCTAATAACTAATTATCTATCAGTAAAAACCAATAAACTTATTTACAAGCTCATAATGCTGCTTGTTTTACCTTTTTCCCCACCGTAAACAGCAGAGAGGAGGAAGGGTTGGAGGGGGGAGGGAGGGTTGGAGGGGGGAGGGAGCAGAGGGGGGGATCTACCATGTAGGTAAATGCCTGGGGATCCCATCAGCATGAGGCCCCGGCCCCGCCGCGCCCCGGCCAGTCACCTAATTCCTAACATTGATCCTGCTTGTTAATCTACATTTAACATAAAAATAATTATAGTTACGATGAAAACAATCATTAAATAAGCAATTTAAAAAACGGTTGATTTCATTATCCCCCTACTAAAAATGGACTATTCCATCTCGACAGCTTCCGGGTTAGAGGTGAACTCAGGGGCTAATTCCGTGGCTAGCTGTTTGTGCTGGGTACTTGGACAAATCCTTAGAAAACCCAGCTGTTTCAAGCCAAATTAACGCGGCCGGAGGATTCTATTTTGTGTTCTGTGTACACCACGCGACGGTGAGTCGTTATTTTCATGTATTTTTATTACTTTTCATTAAATCTGTTGAGTACCTATAGACGCTAACTTGGTGACTGTACAGTACTGTACATTTATCTATTTATTAAAAATATACAGTATATACAGTATTTTTATTTTTTATTGTTTTTTATTTATAAATAGATAAATGTACAGTACTGTACAGTCACCAAGCACTTAGCCTATCCTAACACAGTTTTTAAAGATGAAGGAGTCAGTTGAATTGTCTCCCTCCTCCCTGCAGGCTCCATAGGGAGCTTGCTCCCTTTATGTGAAAGGGAGACAATTCAACTTATTCCTTCATCTTTAAAAACTGTGTTAGGATAGGCTAAGTGCTTGGTGACTGTCCAGTACTGTACATGTATTCATTTATATAAAAAAATAAAAAAAGTAAATTATTATTATTATTATTTT
>JBBPBX010106966.1:0-11363 GCA_038048925.1 Garcialebias charrua
AAATTTTATGGCCAATTATACGAGAGAAATATCCGACGTCTATGAAATCTTCAGACTTGTGTGAGATTCCTCCGGCTGTTACAGAACGGGGCACGACCTACTTATCTAGAGTAAAACTCTTGTGGGAAAATAGAACTGGAAATGATCCAACGATTGATCCTACGACTCAACTGTTGTTCAGAGGAGCTGTAGAGAGCTCTCTGTCTGATGATGTTAAGAAGAGCTTGGCGTCTGTTGTTGGCCTAACAAAGATGGATTATGATTTATGGGCAGCCCACATTGTTCATTTTATTGATCAATCTTTTGATAAGAGGGAGTCTGATGACAGGGAATTAAAATCCCTTGAAACTCAATTAGCTAAGGCCCAATTAAAAGACATACGTGACAAACTTAATTTCACAAAGGTGAATGCAATCCAGATGCCCCAGGTTCAGGGTCCTCCTACATCATCTGATAATTCATATCAACAGAGACCTCTGGGCCCATCCACATCCTGGCGCAGGGGTCGGAACAAACGTCTGAGGGGCAACCCTCGACCCACGGACAGGTGCCACCGGTGTGACGGGGTGGGACATTGGCATTTTCAATGTCCGACCAAACAGGATTTATCGAGACAGGAGGTGACGCCAGCTCGTTATCCACATGACGTATATCCACCACCACCAGATAATACTCCACATGGTCCTATGCCGGGAGCCAATAATCAGGCCCCAGGCCAATATCCTATCCAATAGGGGTGCCCTGGTCCGGCAGTAGGTGGCGTCTTGTATTTGGAGCCTTTTTGGTATCGTTAACCATTAACGGCCGAAATCACATGTGTATGGTTGATACAGGCGCCAGGTATTCGTCAGTTAACACGTCACTCCCACGATCAAGCCAGAGGAGTGGCCGCTCTCGTGTGGAATAATCTGCGCTTTGAACACTCCTTCCTGATTTCTGACATATGTCCAGTGAACTTTATTGGACGAGACATTCTGTGTGATCAGAACGTGACTTTGATGATGAGTCCTGACAACGTCCAGCTGAGTTTTCCTGATGGAACTGTTCAGTACTGTGCTACAGTGAAAAGCTCCATTCATCAGATGCTCCAGGTTGAAGGGACTTCTGCTGAGTCTGGTCCAGCCGAATTTCAAGCTGAAGTTTGGTGGGGAGCAGTTCCTGACTTTACAACTACGCTCTTGTACGACACACTGCAGAGCTGGAACGCCTGGATTAATGTCATAAGATCTTATGACACGCTTCCTGATGTGGCACATTGCACGCTGAACTATGACCTTTGTGGTGATGGGGACTACGATGTGCTCTGGACAGGACTGCTGGAACATTGTCAAGAGACTGGTGAATTTCCAGTGGCTGAAATCATGGACATTTATGTGGCCCCGGAGGGAGTGGTGGCAGGCGTGAAATTGCCCGCACCGTTACTGCAACTGTATATGCTTGGCGATGTATCAGCTCCACATGTGTCATTGATGGTTGTATCTGGTGCCGATGCGAAGAATTTAGGTCCTGTGATGAGACGCTGTCTGGCTGTAAGGGAATGGGTGCCTACACAAAATCCATACTTACACTATTCTCCAGAAACTGATACTTACAGGATCACACACAGATCATTCACATTATTGGTACCTGAGAAACATTCTCTGCCTAGATCACATGGCGGAGAAAACACAGACCATGTTGATACGGACAAACTGTTAGCCAGTTTGCCTGATACACTTTGGGCCAGGAGTTCTACAGATGTGGGCCTGCTGAGTATCAACCCTGTATCGATCGTCCTGAAGCCAGGCACGATTCCAATCTATAAACATCAATATTGACTCCGACAGGAGCAGATTGACGGTATAGAGCAAACTATTAAGGGTTTGCTGGAAGCTGGTGTGTTGCAGCCTACTGTTTCGAGCTGGAACACACCTCTACACCCGGTACCAAAAGCTGATAAATCTCATTACCGTTTAGTTCATGATTTGAGGCCTATAAATAAGGTTGTTGTTCCATCTAATTATGGTACTCCAAATCCTTATGTTATGATGAATGCTATTCAGCCTGAACACAAGTTTTTTACTTGTATTGACCTGGCGAACGCGTTCTTTTGTGTGCCTCTGGACGCTGGATCAAGGGATCTGTTTGCATTTACCTTTAAGGGGAAACAATTCACGTACAGTAGATTACCTCAGGATTTCGTGGATTCGCCCTCTTTGTTCAATAATGTATTAAAGCAAGTCCTTACTGATTTGCCTTTGCCACCGGGAGTGGTTTTAATCCAATACGTCGATGATATTCTGATAGCAGCTCCGACTTCAGAAGCTATTATGCACGCATCTGAAGCTGTGCTTCGACATCTAGCCCAGTGTGGTTTTAAAGTGTCAAAACACAAATTACAGGTGGGTCGTTCAAAAGTTCAGTTTTTGGGTAGGCTCATCTCTGGCTCTGGCCTGCAACTGACGCCATCTCAGAAAAGCTCCATTTTAAATCATTCTAAACCAGCAAATGTTAGGATGATGTTAAAATTTTTGGGGCTGATCAATTACAGTAAGAACTTTATTCCTGGTTTCAGCCGTAAGATGACTCCTTTGAGAAGCCTCATTTCGGCTGTGGGATATAAAAATTTTGTGTCCCCACTGCAGTGGACGGAGGAAGCTGACAGGGCATTTGTGGAGATTGAACTAGCTTTGTTTGATGCGTGCTCTCTGCAGTGTCCAGATTACTCCTGGCCATTTCACTTGGTAGTGGATGAAAAAGACGGATTTGTGAATGCCGTCTTGTTTCAAAGAGGGAAGCTGACTGAGAGACTACACGTTTTGATGTATGAAAGTGCACAATAAGATCAAATTCTGACCCTTCTCAATGTATTGTACAGCAGGTACGAGACGACTTGGCTGAGCTGAGCGCGTCTGAGGGGCTGGGCGCATCTTAAGGACTGGGTGTGTCTGAGGAGCTGGGAGTTACATCTGTACAGAGTGACACTGCATCTCGACCAGTTCCAGGGCCTGATACAACTTGAGGAAAAACTCAAAACAGACTTAAAATAACATTACATAAAAAGGGGACGTTGTTTGTTGTACATAATTGTTACAGGAAGAATGAATTTCCTAGCGGTGAGGTAACCACTTTTGGAATATTGTTTACAGGGCTCACTCTGTGGGTTGCAACGACAGCTAAGACAGGCTCCCCTGAAGTTGTTCACGACAATGTCAACAGATCTTGTGATGAGGACCCTAACTTCTTGCTCAGAAGAGGGGAAGGTGGAGAGTTTGCTGGCATGATGCAGAGAAGGAAGGTAAATGTTTTCTTTGTCCTGGAGACCGAGTGGAAGGGCAGCAAGGCTCACGGTGTTGGAGCAGGATTAAAGCTCTCTTACTTTGGTGTGGATAGTGGAGAAGATGGAGTAGAGGTTGTGTTGAAGGAGGTGTTGACATAGGATGTCGTGGTGGTGTGACATGTGTCTAGTGGGGGATGTGTCTTATGGTTGAAGTATTACGTCTGATGCTAGGTAGTTGGGTTCGAATGTTTTGAGTTTTTATTTTCTGGTAGTATTTAAAGTTATACATTTGATAAAGTTATAAAAGATCATTTTAATAAGTGCCTAAAAGCAGGTTGTTGGATAGTAGTTGCTCAACAAGATTCTGAATGTTTGGGGTAATTTATATAGATTTAGTGCTGACTTTTTCTTATTTTTCATTACAGGTCAAATCTGGACTGCTGATGATCTGTCAGCCCTGTGACAGAACGTGTAAGATAAAATTGTGAATAATTTATATTTGAAAAGGGGAAATGCACTTTACAATGTTTCCACAGCTGTGATGGACAAGCAGAGGAACCTTACCATAACTGGGTTTACATTCCTCCCCTTTTTCAGCGGATTAATTAATGTTGAATGAATGTTTAATGTTGCAGTGTGAACAATGAAGGGAAGATCTATTTCCCTGCACCATTTTTTATCCTACAGGTAAAGGTGTGGAACATGCAGCAGAGCAGAACTAATCACATTAACTAACCAACTAATATTAAATGCCAAGGATTTCTCAATATTTGTTGAAACCTCTCAATTGTTGTTTACACCGTATGTTGAAGTTACATATGATTATTCTTACGCCTGTGAAGAATGAATGTGAGGATTGAAGGTTGTTGAGATGAATGAGTCAGACAGAATGTGAATGTCTCAGACAGATTAATGAGAATATATATGTTTGTGCCTTGTGAATGTGCAGTTCAATAGTTGTGCGTTCATAGATTTTTGTAAAAATTATAGGGTTTTCACTACTTTTCCATATATATAATTTAGTTTTATCAATTTTGATTCTTAGAGAATATAATTAGCTGCACCTTAGTTAAGGGGTATCAGAGCAGCCTAGCAGTGGATTCTACTGATAGGAAGTTGTTTGTGATAAACATTTTGGTACAGAAGATAATATATATATACAGTATATGGATGTGAATAAGATAATTGAGTTTAACAGGTTATGGAAGGATTTTTGTGTTTTCTGTTCTGATCAGTTTAATCATAGGTTTAGTGTTAATTTTCTGAATGTGGTCTTAGCCCTTATCGCAGACATCTCTGAATAAGAGCAGTTGAGCTTTTTCTCAGATATCAGACTAGTCAACAGAGTAGTGTAGGGTTTTTCTCCTCACAGGTGTCTATGATGATGAAGATGAGATGGCCTGACTTGGCTAAAGCATAGTTTAGATTATTTGCTAAGGTTAACACATACCAGAAATGCACACACTGGAGCAGAGTATATGCAATGTTTTGAAGTTGTTAAGAGTTGATAAATCAAATTTGGGGAAATTTAAGGGTTTTTGAGAAAGTATTGAATTTATAAGGTCAAATTAAAGTCCAGTTGTTTTTTATTGAACGCCTTTTTAAAGGTATTGAATTTAACTTCATTATTCTTGCATATACCCTGTTGAGGCGTGATGTTTGATAGGAGGGACAGTCCGCTTCATTTTATTGTTTATTTTATTTTTATTTGTTTTATGGTTTCATTTTTACATTTATTTTCGTTTGTTTTGTTTATTTCTTATTACATTTATTTGTTGTTTTGTTTATTTCTTATTACATTTATTTGTTGTTTTGTTTGTTTTGTTTATTTCTTATTACATTTATTTGTTGTTTTGTTTGTTTTGTTTATTTCTTATTACATTTATTTGATGTTTTATTTTATTCTTTGTTTTTGGTTGATTTCTTTGCTTTTTGTTACATTTATTTTTTAGATTGTTAGTTTTGTTTTACGTTTCCAGCATATAAGCTCTGACGGTTACCATATATTTTCTTACGTAGTTTTGTTACCAATTAGTTTTGATGCTTATTTTTATATAAGGGATTTATATTCTGGGTGGGTAACTTAGATGTAATATTGTTGTGGGTGGGAATGTTAGTGATTTCCATTGTGTGTCCAGTTCTTAATTGCATACGCACATAGTACATATAGGGTTTTTGTTGACATGATGTTTGTCATGTCAAAAGGGGAATTGAAATATATGTATATCAGTATTACACCTGAAGCACACATATTATGCGTTATGATTTATGTTCACTTAATTCCACCATATAATGTGAAAATATATTCAAGATGGAACCTTTATTTACGGGTTTTATTTCCAATAGGGAAGAGTTTTTCAGTTACACGCCTGCATAATACAACAGACACAACACTGGATGATTGACATACAGAGCTGGTAGCTTGTTGGCTGAGAGGCGGATCACTCACAGAGTAGAAAAGTTCTAGGGCGGTTCCAAGGCGGTTCGGTTCCAGGATTGGTCCCACGAGGCGATGACGTCATCTAGAGGTATAAAACCGTGGTCCGCCTTCGAAGATGTGTGTGTGTTGGACTTGTGCTTGGTGAGAGGTCTGTTGGTCGCTGTAAGGTTTATTCTTATAATGTACAATAAACCTGCCTAAAACTTGCACATTCGTTTCAGAGCTTCCCTTCAACTTTTGAACCGCAACAAAACGAAGGCATCCTAACTCGTGCCCATGGACGGACTTCCTCACCTGTGTTCGTGGTCCCCCATGACCTCAGGGGGGTGATGTTAGGTCATGCCCAAGACAAAGAAAACGATTTCAATAACCCCACAAACAACAAAGATCTCGCAAACTCACAGACTTCATGGGAAAATAAGGTCGTCCAAGCACAAGATAATAAATAAACTAATCAGTTTAAACTATATTAGTTGCGAAAAGAAACCGTTCCAACTAGAACTTAGAAACGCTAAGCCTAAAAACCCACAACAAAAAACTAACCTTAACAACTGTTTAAATCTGTAGGATTTAATTGACATCGGTTATAAAGCTAAGACCTGTTTTTCTTGAGTGATGCACGTTGGAATCTGACGACAGGAGTGAAACGTTGTTTTCTAGTAGCTTAATTGCTATTTTTGTTGTTATTGAAGTTTGGTATTGTTTCTGAACACTCCCAGCCAAAAGAGGTTTTTATTATTGATAAGTTAAAGCTCTCCTGACATCATCTTTTAACTTTCCATAAAATTGAGAAAAATACTTCATATTTTTTTAATTTGGAAAAACAAAGACAGATGAAAAATACAATTAACAGTCTCATAATTAACGGTGAGGAAGTTACAGAAACAAAACAAATATCCAGAGAAGTTCATGACTTTTACTGTAATCTGTTTACATCCTCATATTCAAAACAAGACTCAGAATCCTTTTTTATAAAAATTAAAAATGTTATCCCTAACATTGATGAAACATTTAGGTCCATTTGTGAAGAAGATTTTCAAATAGAAGAATTTGACTGTGTTATTAAAAAAGTAGCATCAGATAAAGCTCCTGGCTCAGATGGTATTACCGCAAATTTTTATAAATTCTTTTGGAAGGACATAAAAATATTGTTGTTTGAAGCAGTTATGGAATGTATTCATAAAAAAGAATTGATGACAACAATGAAACAAGGTGTCATCATATTGATACCCAAACCAGGAAAAGATAAAAGAAACTTGAATAATTTAAGACCCATCACACTTCTCAACACAGATTATAAAATATTTACTACAGTTCTTGCAGCTCGGTTAAAAGAAGGTTTATCTAATATAATTAGCTCGACTCAGTCTGGTTTTCTCAAAGGTAGATCAATTAATAACAATATTCGTCTGGTTCTAGATTTAATTGAATATGCCCATTTAATTCCTGATGACGGTATGATCTTATTTCTGGATTTTCAGAAAGCCTTTGATTCGGTGGAACATCCTTTCATTTTTGAAACATTCAAACATTTTGGCTTTGGTGAGAAGTTTTTAAACATAATCAAAATGCTGCATACAGATGTTAACAGCTGTGTTTCCTTAGCAGAAGGAACAAGTCCCAGATTCACAATAAAAAGAGGGATTAGACAAGGATGCAGCGTTTCACCTCTCCTGTTTATCACCGTTACGGAGCTCTTGGCTGTCTCTATAAGAAACTCCAGTCTTCATGGTTTACAAATTATGAATCAAAATATTATCATAAGTCAGCTAGCAGACGATACGACTCTATTTCTAAAAAATAAAGATCAGATTCCACTGGCTATCCAAACAGTAGAAGCATTCTCTAAAGCATCAGGACTAAAGTTAAATTTAGAAAAATGTGAATTAATGAGTATTCATGATTGTTCTCAATCATCTTTTCACAACATACCGGTCAAACTGGAGGTTCGATACCTGGGCATTTGGGTCACAAAAACTGCAAGCAATTGTGTCAAACTGAATGTTGATAATAATATTACTAAATGCAAATTGATATTAAATAACTGGTTGCAGAGAGACTTAACTCTTTCTGGTAGGACACTATTAACCAAAATGGAGACTCTATCAAGGCTGGTTTATCCTGCATCATCCATAGCCATACCTCCAAAAATTATTAAGGAAATTAATAAATTAAACTTTAACTTTATTTGGAGAAATAAACATCATTATATCAAAAAAGGAGATACAGTTAAAAATTATGAAGATGGTGGAATTAAAGCAATAGATTTTGAAATTATGAATGGCGTATTAAAACTTAAATGGCTTCAATCATTTCTGA
This sequence comes from Garcialebias charrua, assembly GCA_038048925.1. Taxonomy (NCBI): domain Eukaryota; kingdom Metazoa; phylum Chordata; class Actinopteri; order Cyprinodontiformes; family Rivulidae; genus Garcialebias; species Garcialebias charrua. The sequence goes on from JBBPBX010106966.1 coordinate 8,019, forward strand.
AAAATGCTCATGAGGTTTGGTTTGCCGTCCCCACTTTGGTTTTTAGTAAAGTTGGTGGTATTGACTTCCTGTTGAGATGTGACTTTGACATTCCTAAACTACCTGTTAAATTATCTGCTTTTCACCAACAGGTGTTATTAAACTGGAAAATAGCTTACAAACACAATTTCAGTCCTCATAATGTTCCATTTTGGAACAACAGAGTTGTTCTACATAGAAGGAAGTCTGTGTTCATGGAAACATGGATGGAGAAGCAAATATGGTCACTCACTCATCTAATGGATGAAAAGGGAAATCTATATGAATATGAAGAATTCACAAAAAAATATAACCTAATCTGCACCAAAAAAGACTATGATAAAATAATAAAAAATATACCAATTGCATTTGTTCAGTTAATTAAAAATAATTATGAAACTAAACCAACAGTTAGTTTACCGAGCATCAATCTCAATGGACTAAATTTAACACACAATAAATGTAATAACAATTTCTTAAGACAACATTTAATAAAAACAATATATACTGGTCAGGTAAGAAGAAAGTTTCATGATTTCTATGATAAGAAGGAAAGAATAAAAATTATGACACAATATCTGGGTTTCCCTCTTCCACCTAAATATAAAGAATTACATTTCAAAACTCTAAATAATATTTATCCTTCTAACGAGTTTATCAGAAATAGATTTAAATTTGAATGTGATAACTGTTATATATGTAATGAACCTGAAACAACAGAACATTTATTTTATTTCTGTCATTCTGTGAACACATTATGGAAATCCCTTCACGATCTCCTGACCATCAAGTCCATGAACATAGACTCCTTCTCCGTTCAGAATATTTTATATGGATATGTATCTGAGAATAAAAAAGATGAATACTTTGTTAATAACATCATCATAATATTAAAATTCTATATACATAAATGCAGATATGGCAAGTCTAAACCATTATGGTCTGTATTCAAACAAGAACTCCAGTTGTTAAAACTTTCTTTAAACTGTGCTAAAAAACCACAAGCAAAAAAGCTCTTTGATCACCTCGCTCAGATTATATAGCCCTCTGACAAATTATTTTAAGTAATTATGTAGAATGTTTGATAAATAATTATGTTATTGTTTATTTTACTTGGACTGTATTACTGTATTTGCAATCTATCAAACAAGTCTATTACCCAAATTTACGGTTATGATGGTCGATATGTTAATTTAAGAATGTTTACATTAGATTAGGAGGTATGTTAGTAGATATTTGTACATGTTTATATATATCATTGTAATTTTGAGATTGTCATTTGTTATTTGTGTTCCTTTTGTTCTGTATGTTCTAAAATGTTCAATAAAAAAAAAAAAAAAAAACTTTCCATAAAATGGCACAACATATATATACTATATTAAGATTGACCTCTGATCGTTTTTGCTAAAACAATGTTAAATTAATTAAAATTCCTCTCAAAAATAGTTTAAAATTAGCGCCGTTTTTTTACATGATAAATACGGATTTTCCCGTCGCGTGATTATGACGTCAGAAACAGACTCGCCTCAAATGCGCACATTGAATACAATGGACGAAGATACAAACGCGATCCGTCCAATTTAGCCATTTAAAACTTTATATTTTAGCGGTTTGTCTTCAGAGAAGCCAAAGTTATTTCGAGTAAACAGCAGGTTATAATTTTTTTTCTGCTGCTGCTGGTTTTTGTAGACTTTTCACTTCAGGAAGTGAGCAGCTGTGTGATGACTTACACCAGCTGCAAGTTGAGAGGCAGAAGGAATTCTACAACATCTAAATCGTTTCCACAGCACTGAAATGGTAATATATTAGTTAATGTTTCTAATAATTATTCAACATTAATTTATAGTTTAAAAAATTAGTCCCTTTTAAAATATCTGTTAAATATTTTAATGTTTATTCTAACATACGTTCTGAAAAACATCATTCATATTTCCAGTTGAAATTTGCATGTTTACATGCACTAAATGTTCACTAAAAATAAAAATAAAATGTTTATATGTCAATCATTAAATTTAAAAATAAATTTATATCAAATACCGTCAAAAAACATAAATTTCCATAGCTGTTTTAATAAAAATATCAGTTTGTGTTTTCAGGTTTCCAGGTCTCCAGTCCATCACCTGAGGCTCTTCCTGTTGAACCACAACTAGTACAACCCAGACTTTCACATCACAGCAGGTAAGATTGCATCAACAAAAAGAATAGTACTCAACAATATTCTTTGATGTAAATCTGTTGATTTTCTGTGGTTCTGATGAGGGAAGTGACAAAGTGGATGCAGCATTCAGCCCATAATGGACCCAGGAGACAGATGTCCTCTACGTCCAGACCTACAACACCTGGACATCCAGGAGGGTGGACGAGGAGGTGGTGGAGTCTGAAGAAGTGTACAAGCAGCAGGATGAGGAGAAACTAGACAGATGTCCTCTGCGTCCAGACCTACAACACCTGGACATCCAGGAGGGTGGACGAGGAGGTGGTGGAGTCTGAAGAAGTGTACAAGCAGCAGGATGAGGAGAAACTAGACAGATGTCCTCTGCGTCCAGACCTACAACACCTGGACATCCAGGAGGGTGGACGAGGAGGTGGTGGAGTCTGAAGAAGTGTACAAGCAGCAGGATGAGGAGAAACTAGTTCTTAATGACACAGCTGCTCAGTAAAATTGAATTTCTAGTAAAATTCTGATTTTGCAGATTTACAGCTGTAAAGTGTCATTTTTACAGAGCTGATGAAGTCAAACACCACTTGCTGATATTTTTTAAACTCAATTTTTTTTGATAATCTGTTCATATTAATGTTTCCCCAGAGGTTTTCATATATTTGATAATATGGGATGGTTTTATTTTAATAAAATGTTTTTTTTTAACATTCACCAATTTTGTTTTTACTAAAGTACGAGCTGTGAGTTGTAGATGAACGAATGAAATTAAAACAGATACACAAATATTCTCACAAAGAATAACTCAACACTAACAGATAATATAGTGTACTACTGTAACTTTATTTACACATAACTACAGAAACACTTGGTTCATTGTTATCCTTTTTTTTTCAAACAATATGTTCATTTGAACTGTCAGAAAAAATATTAAATTCATATTTTCATTGATTCATTTTCATCTCAATGCTCTGGCCAGTTGTAGTATTTCTGCATATTTTGATGTCTTGATGCACAAACGTACCAGTCCTGATGTTCTACAGGATTCTGTAGCATCAGTCCTGGTGTTCTACAGATCATGAAGACGTCTCCATCTGTTCTTTAACAATATCAAGGTTTGTTCTCCTCCACCTGGGTCCACTCTTCAGGTGAAGATATTTCTGTGAATT
>JBBPBX010106967.1:0-11363 GCA_038048925.1 Garcialebias charrua
TCATTTTGTGTCCAGTTGTGTCGAGGTTTCATCGGGTTTCTGCTTTAGTGTTTAACAGAACCTTCATCTGGTACCAAAGAGACACCAGATCACTGAACTCTGGACACTCATAGTCTGAAGCAGAACTTGATGGTTCTGAACCATACAGAGGTGGTTTATAAAGACCAGTCAGAACCAAAAACTACCAGTTCTAACCAGTTTGAACCCATTCACATGTGAACCCGTCTCAGACTGCTGATCCAGATTGTTTGGATCTGATTAAAGCTCGTTTCACGTGTGAACATGATCATCTGAACGTTTCAAAGGATGTTCATCTGTCAGAGCAGAAGAAGCAGAAGTGGAAGATCTTTGAGAAGAACTTGTGGTTCTTCCTGTTGAAGCCTTCAGGACTAGAAGTCCCTCTGACCTGAGAATCTGCTCGGGTGCTTTTAGGTTCCTGCTCACAGAAACAGGTTCCTGAAGGTCTCCTCAAATTCACCGTAACCACCAGACGAGGCGTTCTCCCACCGTGCTGAAGGTTTTTCTTGTTTCCTCGATGACTGGTCAACCTGCAGCTCAGATTAAAGTTTAATCCGTGGACGTTCGCCTTTAACTCAGCTGCTGAGAGGTTTTTAATCTGAGAACAGATGTTGAGCTTGAAGTCACAGCTGCTCCCGAGTTGTGTCGAACAGACACAGGTTCACAAAGAGGGGGCTGTGTGACAATATGTTTAACAAGGAGGGGTCATGTGACAAAATTTAAAGGTCATGTGATTAAATGTGACAATATGTTTAACAAGGAGGGGTCATGTGACAAAATTTAAAGGTCATGTGATTAAATGTGACAATATGTCACTACTGTATATAAATACTATAAACTAAATGTTAATGAGGAGGGGGTCATGTGACTAAATGATTTAATGGAACAATATGTTACTAGGGGCGGCCGTGGTGTAGTGGTAATGGCAGTCGTCCCCCGATCGGAAAGTTGGCGGTTCGAATCCCGGTTCCCCACACCATGTGTCGTTGTGTCCTTGGGCAAGACACTTAACCCCGAGTTGCTCCCGGTAGGACTGGAAAGCACCTTGCATGGTAGTCTGCCGCTACCGGTGTATGAATGTGTGTAGCGCTTTGAGATTTTCAGTAATGAAAAGCGCGTTATGAATTGAATTCATTATTATTATTATTATTACTATATAAATACTATAAACTAAATGTTAATGAGGGGGTCATGTGATTAAATAATTTAATGTGACAATATGTTACTATATAAATACTGTAAACTAAATGTTAATGAGGGACTTGTTAAACAGACTAAATGCTTTAATGGGACTATAGTATATGTTACTATACAAATACTATAAACTAAATGTTAATGAGGAGGGGGTCATGTGAATAAAATTTAACGAGGAGGGGGTCATGTAAATAAAATTTAACGAGGAGGGGGTCATGTGAATAAAATTTAACGAGGAGGGGGTCATGTGACTAAATGCTTTAATGAGACTATATGTTTAATTGTACTGTATATACCAAATGTGAAATGCTATATGAATACAATAAACTAAATGTTTAATGAGGAGGCTGAACTGAAATCTTAATGATTTGTTTGAATACAGACATTTAAATTTAGTCTTGTTTTTCTCACATTTTATAATCATTGTCTTCCTAACCTGTCAGGAGACGACTCTGACGAGAAAACCGGGCCAGATGATTGTGTAAATTATTTTTTAAATCCATCGGTCCGTTTTAATTTTCCTGTTTAAAGAAAGTTTCCAGTTAGCGTGTTGATAAATCTGCACCTTCATCAGGTTTCATTTCTTGTTTGTCCAGTTGAATCAGAACTTTCCATGGGAAGTTTCAGTTCTGTTCAACTGTCACCTCTGAGTTTTCATCAGTTTACGATGGAACTTTATTTACATCCACTCTCAGTTCACTCTGGATTATCCTGTTTTGTTTCATTTAAGTCACGTCAACTTTTATTCATCTTATGTTAATTTAATGTTTTGTTTGCCGGGCGTTATAGTGGAACAGTGGTTAGTGCTGTCGCCCCAACCAGAGTTTTAGGTCCCCCCCCCCCCCACACACACACACACACACCTGGTCTTTCTGTGTGGAGTTTACATGTTCTACCAGGAGGGTTTGTTGTTGGGACGTCAGTTTCCTCAAGATCAAAACCTCAAAAGGTCAGAACTGTCCCTGAGTCTGAATGTCTTTCTGTCTCTTTGTCCCTTTAAAGGTGGGGTATGTAAGATTGTAATGTAGTCTGTAACTTTTCAAACAATATATTTTTAACATATTTCTTCACTCAGTCACTATCTACTGACAAACTGATGTTAGACAAAGTAATCTCTGAAAAAAACTATAGTCCCCTTGCTTCTCTATCAGCATTTATAAAAACACTGAAAACACAGAGTGACCAGGACACTGACAGCCAATAAAAACAGAGTTGTTTGTCACGCCCCAACCCACGCCCCCACCTGTCCCAGCCGCAGCTCGTTCTCATTCAAAGGATTGCAAAGCGATGCAGGACTGTTTTTTATGTGACACAAAATGTATTAAATATCCCTTCTTTATCCCAGAGCTGGACTTTTATTTAGTTTTTTTGCCAAAAGCCAAGTGATCGCTTCATCCTTCACTGACAGACATGAGGAAATGGATTTGTCACGACTCACGAGCGAATTAAAACATGTCCAACGTTGCTTCGTGAACCTCTGATGATTTCTGCTGGATTTTGTGTTGTAGGACTAGCGCTCCATGGTTTTATTTTATATTATTAGAAGGTTTTATTACCATAAACAGAATATCGCAGCGGTTCTGAGCAGACAGCAGCAGGGGGCGGAGCAGATCCCAAGTTCAGCTGCAGAGCACTGTGCCATATATGGCTCTGAGGGGAGGGAGCAGAATGCTTTTCTGCGCTGAAAATATTTCTAAGTCCCAGAGTGTTATAATATCGCAGACCCTACCTTTAATGGACTGGAGACATGTCCAGTTGTCCCAGTGATGGACTGGAGACATGTCCAGTTGTTCCTGTGATGGACTGGAGACCTGTCCAGTTGTCCCAGTGATGGACTGGAGACATGTCCAGTTGTCCCAGTGATGTACTGGAGACATGTCCAGTTGTCCCTGTGATGGACTGGAGACATGTCCAGTTGTCCCAGTGATGTACTGGAGACATGTCCAGTTGTCCCTGTAATGGACTGGAGACATGTCCAGCTGTCCCAGTAATGGACTGGAGACCTGTCCAATTGTCCCAGTGATGGACTGGAGACATGTCCAGTTGTCCCTGTAATGTACTGGAGACATGTCCAGCTGTCCCAGTAATGGACTGGAGACCTGTCCAGTTGTCCCAGTAATGGACTGGAGACATGTCCAGCTGTCCCAGTAATGGACTGGAGACATGTCCAGTTGTCCCTGTAATGTACTGGAGACATGTCCAGTTGTCCCAGTAATGGACTGGAGACATGTCCAGTTGTCCCTGTAATGTACTGGAGACATGTCCAGCTGTCCCAGTAATGGACTGGAGACCTGTCCAGTTGTCCCTGTAATGGACTGGAGACATGTCCAGTTGTCCCAGTAATGGACTGGAGACATGTCCAGTTGTCCCAGTGATGGACTGGAGACATGTCCAGTTGTCCCAGTGATGGACTGGAGACATGTCCAGTTGTCCCAGTGATGGACTGGAGACATGTCCAATTGTCCCAGTGATGGACTGGAGACATGTCCAATTGTCCCAGTGATGGACTGGAGACATGTCCAATTGTCCCAGTGATGGACTGGAGACATGTCCAATTGTCCCAGTGATGGACTGGAGACATGTCCAATTGTCCCAGTGATGGACTGGAGACATGTCCAATTGTCCCAGTGATGGACTGGAGACCTGTTCAGTTGTCCCTGTAATGTACTGGAGACATGTCCAGTTGTCCCAGTGATGGACTGGAGACATGTCCAGTTGTCCCAGTAATGGACTGGAGACCTGTCCAATTGTCCCAGTGATGGACTGGAGACATGTCCAGTCGTCCCAGTGATGTAGACCTGTCCAGTTGTCCCTGTAATGGACTGCTGGAGACCTGTCCAGTTGTCCCAGTAATGGACTGGAGACCTGTCCAATTGTCCCAGTGATGGACTGGAGACATGTCCAGTCGTCCCAGTGATGTACTAGAGACCTGTCCAGTTGTCCCTGTAATGGACTGGAGACCTGTCCAGTTGTCCCAGTGATGGACTGGAGACCTGTTCAGTTGTCCCTGTAATGGACTGGAGACCTGTCCAGTTGTCCCAGTAATGGACTGGAGACCTGTCCAGTTGTCCCTGTAATGGACTGGAGACCTGTCCAGTTGTCCCAGTAATGGACTGGAGACCTGTCCAGTTGTCCCAGTAATGGACTGGAGACCTGTCCAATTGTCCCAGTGATGGACTGGAGACATGTCCAGTCGTCCCAGTGATGTACTAGAGACCTGTCCAGTTGTCCCTGTAATGGACTGGAGACCTGTCCAGTTGTCCCAGTGATGGACTGGAGACATGTCCAGTTGTCCCAGTGATGGACTGGAGACATGTCCAGTTGTCCCTGTAATGGACTGGAGACCTGTCCAGTTGTCCCAGTGATGGACTGGAGACATGTCCAGTTGTCCCAGTGATGGACTGGAGACATGTCCAGTTGTCCCAGTGATGGACTGGAGACATGTCCAGTTGTCCCAGTGATGTACTGGAGACCTGTCCAATTGTCCCAGTGATGGACTGGAGACATGTCCAGTTGTCCCAGTGATGGACTGGAGACCTGTCCAGTTGTCCCAGTGATGGACTGGAGACATGTCCAGTTGTCCCAGTGATGGACTGGAGACATGTCCAGTTGTCCCAGTGATGGACTGGAGACATGTCCAGTTGTCCCAGTGATGGACTGGAGACATGTCCAGTTGTCCCAGTGATGGACTGGAGACATGTCCAGTTGTCCCAGTGATGGACTGGAGACATGTCCAGTTGTCCCAGTGATGGACTGGAGACATGTCCAGTTGTCCCAGTGATGGACTGGAGACATGTCCAGTTGTCCCAGTGATGGACTGGAGACATGTCCAGTTGTCCCAGTGATGGACTGGAGACATGTCCAGTTGTCCCAGTGATGGACTGGAGACATGTCCAATTGTCCCAGTGATGGACTGGAGACATGTCCAATTGTCCCAGTGATGGACTGGAGACATGTCCAATTGTCCCAGTGATGGACTGGAGACATGTCCAGTTGTCCCAGTGATGTACTGGAGACCTGTCCAATTGTCCCAGTGATGGACTGGAGACATGTCCAGTTGTCCCAGTGATGGACTGGAGACATGTCCAATTGTCCCAGTGATGGACTGGAGACATGTCCAGTTGTCCCAGTGATGTACTGGAGACCTGTCCAGTTGTCCCAGTGATGGACTGGAGACATGTCCAGTTGTCCCAGTGATGGACTGGAGACATGTCCAATTGTCCCAGTGATGGACTGGAGACATGTCCAGTTGTCCCAGTGATGTACTGGAGACCTGTCCAGTTGTCCCAGTGATGGACTGGAGACATGTCCAGTTGTCCCAGTGATGGACTGGAGACATGTCCAGTCGTCCCAGTGATGTAGACCTGTCCAGTTGTCCCTGTAATGGACTGCTGGAGACCTGTCCAGTTGTCCCAGTAATGGACTGGAGACCTGTCCAATTGTCCCAGTGATGGACTGGAGACATGTCCAGTCGTCCCAGTGATGTACTAGAGACCTGTCCAGTTGTCCCTGTAATGGACTGGAGACCTGTCCAGTTGTCCCAGTGATGGACTGGAGACCTGTCCAGTTGTCCCAGTAATGGACTGGAGACCTGTCCAGTTGTCCCAGTGATGGACTGGAGACATGTCCAGTTGTCCCAGTGATGGACTGGAGACATGTCCAGTTGTCCCAGTGATGTACTGGAGACCTGTCCAGTTGTCCCAGTGATGGACTGGAGACATGTCCAGTTGTCCCAGTGATGGACTGGAGACATGTCCAGTTGTCCCAGTGATGGACTGGAGACCTGTCCAGTTGTCCCAGTGATGGACTGGAGACATGTCCAGTTGTCCCAGTGATGGACTGGAGACATGTCCAGTTGTCCCAGTGATGGACTGGAGACCTGTCCAGTTGTCCCAGTGATGGACTGGAGACATGTCCAGTTGTCCCAGTGATGGACTGGAGACATGTCCAGTTGTCCCAGTGATGGACTGGAGACATGTCCAGTTGTCCCAGTGATGGACTGGAGACATGTCCAGTTGTCCCAGTGATGGACTGGAGACCTGTCCAGTTGTCCCAGTGATGGACTGGAGACATGTCCAGTTGTCCCAGTGATGGACTGGAGACATGTCCAGTTGTCCCAGTGATGGACTGGAGACATGTCCAGTTGTCCCAGTGATGTACTGGAGACCTGTCCAGTTGTCCCAGTGATGGACTGGAGACATGTCCAGTTGTCCCAGTGATGGACTGGAGACATGTCCAGTTGTCCCAGTGATGGACTGGAGACATGTCCAGTTGTCCCAGTGATGGACTGGAGACCTGTCCAGTTGTCCCAGTGATGGACTGGAGACCTGTCCAGTTGTCCCAGTGATGGACTGGAGACATGTCCAGTTGTCCCAGTGATGTACTGGAGACCTGTCCAGTTGTCCCAGTAATGGACTGGAGACCTGTCCAGTTGTCCCAGTGATGTACTGGAGACATGTCCAGTTGTCCCAGTAAAGGACTGGAGACCTATCCAGTTGTCCCCATAATGGGCTGGAGACTTGTCCAGTTGTCCCCATAATGGACTGGAGACCTGTCCAGTTGTCCCAGTAACGGACTGGAGACCTGTCCAGTTGTCCCAGTAAAGGACTGGAGACCTGTCCAGTTGTCCCAGTAAAGGACTGGAGACCTATCCAGTTGTCCCCATAATGGACTGGAGACCTGTCCAGTTGTCCCAGTAACGGACTGGAGACCTGTCCAGTTGTCCCAGTAATGGACTGGAGACCTGTCCAGTTGTCCCAATAAAGGACTGGAGACCTGTCCAGTTGTCCCAGTGATGTACTAGAGACCTGTTCAGTTGTCCCAGTAAAGGACTGGAGACCTGTCCAGTTGTCCCAGTGATGTACTGGAGACCTGTCCAGTTGTCCCAGTGATGTACTGGAGACCTGTCCAGTTGTCCCAGTAAAGGACTGGAGACCTGTCCAGTTGTCCCAGTAAAGGACTGGAGACCTATCCAGTTGTCCCCATAATGGACTGGAGACCTGTCCAGTTGTCCCAGTAACGGACTGGAGACCTGTCCAGTTGTCCCAGTAATGGACTGGAGACCTGTCCAGTTGTCCCAATAAAGGACTGGAGACCTGTCCAGTTGTCCCAGTGATGTACTAGAGACCTGTTCAGTTGTCCCAGTAAAGGACTGGAGACCTGTCCAGTTGTCCCAGTGATGTACTGGAGACATGTCCAGTTGTCCCAGTGATGTACTGGAGACCTATCCAGTTGTCTCCATAATGGACTGGAGACTTGTCCAGTTGTCCCCATAATGGACTGGAGACCTGTCCAGTTGTCCCAGTAAAGGACTGGAGACCTGTCCAGTTGTCCCAGTAAAGGACTGGAGACCTGTCCAGTTGTCCCAGTAATGGACTGGAGACCTGTCCAGTTGTCCCAGTAAAGGACTGGAGACCTGTCCAGTTGTCCCAGTAAAGGACTGGAGACCTGTCCAGTTGTCCCAGTAAAGGACTGGAGACCTGTCCAGTTGTCCCAGTACTGGAGACCTGTCCAGTTGTCCCAGTAAAGGACTGGAGACCTGTCCAGTTGTCCCAGTGATGTACTGGAGACATGTCCAGTTGTCCCAGTGATGTACTGGAGACCTATCCAGTTGTCTCCATAATGGACTGGAGACTTGTCCAGTTGTCCCCATAATGGACTGGAGACCTGTCCAGTTGTCCCAGTAAAGGATTGGAGACCTGTCCAGTTGTCCCAGAGATGTACTGGAGACCTGTTCAGTTGTCCCAGTAATGGACTGGAGACATGTCCAGTTGTCCCAGAGATGTACTGGAGACATGTCCAGTTGTCCCAGTGATGTACTGGAGACCTGTCCAGTTATCCCCATAATGGACTGGAGACATGTCCAGTTGTCCCAGTGATGTACTGGAGACCTGCCCAGTTGTCCAAGTGATGGACTGGAGACCTGTCTAGTTGTCCCAGTAATGGACTGGAAACCTGTCCAGTTGTCCCCATAATGGACTGGAGACCTGTCCAGTTGTCCCAGTAAAGGACTGGAGACCTGTCCAGTTGTCCCAGTAAAGGACTGGAAACCTGTCCAGTTGTCCCAGTAAAGAACTGGAGACCTGTCCAGTTGTCCCAGTAATGGACTGGAGACCTGTCCAGTTGACCCCTGCCTCTCATGCAGTGAAGGTTGGACATGGACACCAGCTCCACAACACCCAGAGAGAAGAACGGTAAATCCATGGATGGATGTTTCATCTGATTTTTCAACGTGCACGTGGTTCTGTTAGTTTTGTCGTGTTTGTCCTCTTTTAGATCTGATCCTGTTTGTTGGTTTTATCATGAATGAACCTGTTTGTTGGTTCCCTTATCAGTCATATTCACTCGGTGCAACACATTTCTATGGGAATTGCACACCCGCGCGATTACCTGAAGTAATACAATCACGCCTTTACGGCAGTGGGCGTTAGTGTCACCACAGAGGCCCCGCCCTCTGGGCATGAAGATGTGGTGACACTGACGCCCACTGCCGTAAAGGCAGTGAGACGCCCTCTCAAGAGGACCGCTGTTAGCCTCAGAATGGAGGCTGAACCCAAGGGTCGTGGACCAGATCTGGTCACGATACGGGCGGGCATCCATCGATCTGTTCGCCTGCAAAACCAGCACGCACTGCGCCCTGTACTTCTCTCTGAAGGAAACAGACGCACCACTAGTAGCGGATGCCCTGGCCCACAGCTGGCCAGCAGGGGCGCTATATTACGTGTTTCCACCCGTCCCTCTGATTCAGGTGACGTTGGATCGTGTATGCAAGGGAGCTCTTTCCCTGATATTACTAGCCCCCAGGTGGTCACAGAAACCATGGTTCCCAGAGATAATCTCACTGTTGTCAGGGATACCATGGCAGCTGCCCCCCCTCAGGGACCTGCTGACCCAGGCACACGGGCAGCTCCTTCACCCACGTCCAGAGCTGTGGCAGCTCTCAGCCTGGCCGCTGAGAGGAACCGGCTGATGGCCTTTGGCCTTCCCAGCAACGTCATAAACACAATACAAGGAGCCAGAGCACAGTCAACTCAGACTCTCTACGCTCGTAAATGGCGTGTTTTTGAGGCTTGGTGTCTAGAGAGGAATTTTATTTCATATTCCTGTGACCTGGTCCAACTCTTCACTTTTTTACAGGACCTGCTGGAGAAAGGCCACTAATTTTCCACCATTAAGGTGTTTTTGTCAGCCATCTCGGCATGCCACGAAGGCTGGGGAGGTAGGTCACCCGGTGCCCACCCTCTCATGATACGTTTCATGAAGGGCGTACTGAGGAAAAGGCCCTCCAGCAGGACTCTGGCCCCAGACTGGGACCTCCAGTTTTTGTCCTGGATGCTCTTTGTGAGCCTCCATTTGAAACTCTGAGCAGCATTAAGATAGATTTATTATCTTATAAATCTGCTCTACTCCTAGCTCTCTGCTCAGCTAAACATGTGGGTGACCTCCACGCTTTATCTGTGCACCCAATGTGTCCAAGGTTTGCCCCTGATGGGTCAAAGGTCAGCCTGCGTCCAAACCTTGCATATGTCCCAAAGGTCCCAACTTTAAACCCCAGAAGTCTGGACTTTGAACTCTCAGTGTTTCCTCCCCCTCCTGCCCTCACTGATGCCGGGTACCGACCTAACGCATCGAAATGCTCCTGCCGCCCCCTTTTGGCCGCTAGTCACTTTCACACTAGGCCACTGAAGACGTGTCTGATGACGCGCCCTGGGAGGAGGCAGAGGAGGGGGGTCTGGCTCCTTTTCCGGTTGTTTCTTGTACACAGGGCAGACGAAATCAGCTGTACGTGAGCCACGTTACTTGGGTTTTCTACGAGCCGAACTGCAGCTCCAAAAGTCTTTGTTGAGATTAAAACGTTTTCTTATGTTTGGGGTGATCGTACGCTCGAGCGGACAGCAGCAACTGTAAAATGTCAAGTTTCTTACCGGAGGCTGGTTTGTTCATGGAGGCTCAATGGGGTAAGTTTAAAAAGTCCAAAAAAGTCCTGTTTTCGTTGCGTTATCACATAGAGTCTCTCCCGATGGGTTGCTGCGATACGTCGAGCGTCGAAAGTTCAAATATTTGACCCTTGGCGGCTCGACGCTGCTCGACACGTAGGTTGCTTTGGACGCGCGCGTGCGCGGAAAGGAACTGCTGCGTGCCGCTGCGCTGCTTCAAAAGCTCAAAACGCACCGCTTCACGATTCGCCGCGCCTCGACGCATCTCCGCATAGACTTTCAATGTAAACCGGCCGCTTCCGCTGGCCGAAACGCGTCTGGTCGGTACCCGGCATGAGGGACAGAGGAAGCTGAGAGCACTCTGCCCTGTCAGGGCCTTGGGTGCTTACATTGAAAAAACTGCCAGTTGGAGGAAAACCAAGTGTTTGTGTGTTTTGCCAATCCAGCTGCTGGCAGAGCCCTGTCAAAACAGTGCCTCTCACACTGGGTGACTGAGGCCATAAAGAGGGCATAGCAGCAAAGGTCAACAGGTGCCCTCTGGGGTACACGCCCATTCCACTCGAGGCCTAGCTGCCTCGTGTTCTCTTTTTAAGGGCGTACCAGTTGCAGACATCTGTGCTGCTGCAAACTGGAGTTCCACAAACACGTTTGCAAAACATTATAGTTTGATGTTACTGCATGTGACGTCACTCAAGCTGTCCTCTTTAACACACAGTAGAGATCAGCCAAAACACCTAAAGTATAAAGGCAGAAGTTCTCACAAGCATGCATTTGACAGAGCATTTCAAGGGCGTGAATGAATTACGTTCCCATATAAATGTGTTGCACCGAGTGAACATTACTGATAAGGGAACTGAAAGTTATGCACCATAACTCATGTTCCCTGAAGGAAGGGAAAGAGATGCAACACAGTTTGCCCTTTTTCAATGCCCAAGCTCGGTGAAGTGCACTTGGAGACCGATAAGATGGGCACAGTCGTCTTTATGCCCAGAGGGCGGGGCCTCTATGGTGACGCTGACGCCCACTGCCGTAAAGGCGTGATTGCATTACTTCAGGTAATCGCGTGGGGGCGCAATTCCCATAGAAATGTGTTGCACCTCGTTCCCTTCCTTCAGGGAACATGAGTTATGGTGCATAACTTTCAGTTTTATCATGAATGATCCTGTTTGTTTGTTTTATCATGAATGCTCCTGTCCTCTCAGTCCAGGAAGCATC
>JBBPBX010106968.1:0-11363 GCA_038048925.1 Garcialebias charrua
TATCAAGTAATAACGTGATACGTATCAAGTAATAACGTGATACGTATCAAGTAATAACGTGATACGTATCAAGTAATAACGTGATAATATCAAGTAATAACGTGATACGTATCAAGTAATAACGTGATACGTATCAAGTAATTACTTGATACGTATCAAGTAATAACGTGATACGTATCAAGTAATAACGTGATACGTATCAAGTAATTACTTGATACGTATCAAGTAATAACGTGATACGTATCAAGTAATAACGTGATACGTATCAAGTAATTACTTGATACGTATCAAGTAATAACGTGATACGTATCAAGTAATAACGTGATACGTATCAAGTAATAACGTGATAATATCAAGTAATAACGTGATACGTATCAAGTAATAACGTGATACGTATCACGTAATTACTTGATACGTATCACGTTATTACTTGATACGTATCACGTTATTACTTGATACGTATCAAGTAATTACTTGATACGTATCACGTTATTACTTGATACGTATCACATTATTACTACATAAGCCCCCCCAAAAAAATTTCTCCAGGTGTCAGCAATACGCTTCCGTAAATAAGACTTCAGACATAAATAAAAAATATATATATACTGTGTAAAACATACAGTTTAACAGTAAATGGCAATAACTGTAATAAATAATAATTTAAAACAATGGCAATTTAAGATCTAAAACACAGGCACTGTTGACAAGATATCCTTTGTCGTTGTTTTTGTTTTTTTAAGTTTGCAAAAAGCACTCAATGTAACAAGTTGTCAGTTTTAATTCAGCTTGTTAGGCAATCCAGGCTGAGGGGGCAGAAAAGCTAAAAGCTTTCTTGCCCATTTCTGTTCGCACATGAGGAACATAAAGACTACGAACGAGCCAATTTTAAAAATGCCATCGAGGTACGGCAGAAAGTTCGTGACCTACGAACGAGCCAATTTAAAAAAATGCCATCGAGGTACGGCAAAAAGTTCGTGACCTACGAACGAACCAAGTTAAAATATATAATCGAGCTACGGCATACTGGATGCAAGACCTACGAACGAGCCCCATTACAAGTATATAATCGAGCTACGGCGTAACTGCGTCAGTACGGCAAGCGGCCAGGTGGGGGAGGGGATTGCCTTGGCTGTTGTTTGTTGGGCATGGGAGTGACATTGCGCATGACAGTGGAAAAGTACCGCCAGCGAGAGGGGGGGGGCTGGGTTTCCATCGGATGTACACACAGCCGCAGTGTACCTGGCGGCGGAGGGATCCGTACAGGTAAAGCGGTACTATTTAAAGGGCTGCAGCCATTTTGTTCATCCTGGTGGATAGTTACGGCGAGAGTGAACATACGAACAACGAACAATCAAACTACGAACAAACGAACAAACAACACAACGAACAAACAGGTAATACATTTAAATTTAGCATTTTTTAGACGAAAGCGAATGTTAGCACGTTAGCATTCATTTGTCAACGTTAGCATTAATTTTAATTTTTGCTCCTTAGGAATTAGCACGTTAGCACGTCAGCTATTTCTCAACGCTCTACGAACGGACAGGTACAGTACTGTATTAAATGACAACCTAATCATTTTTAGACGAAAGCGAACGTTTGCACGTTAGCATTCATTTGTCAACGTTAGCATTAATTTTCATTTTTGCTCCTTAGGAAATAATAGCACGTTAGCACGTCAGCTAATTTTTTTTCAACAATGGCTCCGAAGAGACCAGGAAAGTCCGCGGACGCGGCCGAGGCTAAGAAACCTCGTAACACAATAACGCTGGAGACAGAAACTTATCATCACACTATCAGATCAGGGCATGACACCGACAGCAATCGGAGTAAAGCTTGGGTTAGCAAGGTCGACTGTGGGGACCATTAAGAATGACAGAGAGCGGATTTTACAACAAGTGCGTGCTTCGGCACCCATGAGGTCCACTATTATAACGAAACAGAGGATGGGTAGGATTACAGAGAGGGAGAGATTGCTTGTGCTATGGCTGGAGGACAACACCCAGCGTAGGATCCCAGTTAGCATGGCGGTGATATGTGAGAAGGCGAGGAGGATTTATCACAGGCTGCAGGAACTAGCGACGAGTGGGGGAGGGGGAGGTGCAGGGGGGTGCATAGAGCGATCCGGGTGAAGAGACGTCTTCCCAGAGCGATCCAGGTGAAGGGATGTCTTCCTAGAGCGCTGGAGGAGGGACTTCAAGCGCTGGAGGAGGGACTTCAAGTAGCACGCCAGGGGAGTTGGAGGGACCAGAAACGTTCAACGCCTCAAAAGGATGGTTTGATCGTTTCAGGAAAAGACACAACTTCCACAACATCAGAGTGTAGGGTGAGCATTTAATTTCTCATTTTTATTATTTAATACTGTAGGTATAGGTAGTCCACGACTTATGATTTTTTTTCTTCATTTTTTCTTTTATTACAGTGTTACAACAGCTTAACCATGTCATTTTGTGTGCATTTAAACAGGTGAGGCCGCCAGTGCTGACCACGAGGCAGCTGCGGCCTTCCCCGCAAGACTGGCTGACATCATCAGGGATGGCGGGTACACTGCCCAGCATGTGTTCAACGTCGATGAGACAGGGCTGTTCTGGAAGCGTTTGCCAGACAGGACCTACATCAGTAAGGAAGAACAAACCGCACCGGGCCACAAGGAGCGTTTGACCTTGCTGGTGGGGGGCAATGTTGCTGGTGATTGCAAACTCAAGCCGTTGTTGGTGTACCAGTTTGACAAACCCAGAGCCTTCAAAAATGTTGATAAATCACAGCTTCCAGTCTATTGGGCCGCTAATAAAAAGGCTTGGGTGACGCTGGAAGTTTTTTCAAAATGGTTCACCTACAACTTTGTACCAGAGGTCCGCAGTTTTTGCCGCACCAAAAAGATTGCCTTCAAAATCCTGCTGGTTTTGGACAACGCTCCAGGACACCCCCCTGGTCTCACCGACTTGGACACCAATGTGAAGGTGGTGTACAGTACCTGCCTCCCAACACCACGTCTTTGATACAGCCAATGGACCAGGGGGTTATTAGTACGTTTAAGGCGTACTACCTGCAGAGAGTCATCCGTGCCGCTTTGGAGGCAACCGAGAACTGTCAGACCCTCACACTGAAAGACTACTGGCGTAGCTACAACATCCTCGATGCTGTGCGGAACATTGGCCACTCCTGGGATCGTGTGACTCCAAACAACATGTGCGGAGTCTGGAAGAAGCTATGTCCTGAGTTTGTTCAGGAGGTACACGATTCCCAGGAGGTGGACCGTGTAATCGAGGATGTTGTGAGGATGGGCAGGTCACTGGAGCTGGAAATGTACCAGGACGATGTCCAACACCTGCTGGGTGCAGCAAGACAGGAGGTGTCCCCAGATGACCTGATTCAGCTGGACAGGCACGTCCCGGTTGAGGAAGAGGAGGAGAAGGCCATCCCTCCGGCCAAGAAGACCTTCACCAGGAAGGAGATGGTGCTTGGATTTAAAGAGCTCCACAGCTTCCTCTCGAGGATGGAGGCGCAGGACGAAGATGGGGAGAGGTTCTCCAAGGTCTCTCGGGCTGTCCTTCATGAAGTTGCGTGTTACCAGCAGATCCTGGAGGACAAAAAGCACGAACAGGTGCATAGCAGCATGCTTAATTATGTGACAAAGGTCACAGCACCGTCTCCAGGATCTGCTGATGCACCAGCTGAAAGGCCATCCAGTCCTCCTGCAGCAAGCCAGGAGGAGGCCATGGACCACCCTCTCCCCAGTAAAAGACACCCAACCAACCCCCTGCTCCCTCCCTCCAGGTACAGTACTGTAATGAAATGTTATTTTTATTTTTCTGAGTTGTGTTATGTTACACACATTACATTTCATCTGTTAATCAATTTGTATCTGCTTATGTTCACAGCCTGCTACTCCTCCCCCTCCTCTCTACCAGCTCCACCATCCCATCACTGACCTGCCCACCCTCGCATTCCAGCACAGCATCGTCAGAAAGGTACAGCAAAGACATGTTATTTTTTTTTAGTTTATTTTTGTGTTTTATGTTACATCTACACCTACTGTAATCATCACCTCTCTCTCGACAGCCTCCAAAGTGGCACGTCCCCCTCGTCCATCCACACATCAGCTCCATACCACACCACACAGGTAAGGAGAAGTTGTTCTTCTATGTGTTTTTTTTATCTGCAGGTGTTGACGTCTGTGTGGGTGTGTTTCAACAGATCATCTGCCTGCTGCTCCGCCTCATGAAACAGCCTCTGGGTACCACGTACACCTGTTGCTCTGCCTCCAGCCTCCTGCACCTCCTCCAGCCTCCTGCCTGTCCTCCAGCTCCACACATGCGCACCACACATGTGAGGAGAAGTTGTTCTTCTATGTGTTTTTTTTATCTGCAGGTGTTGACGTCTGTGTGGGTGTGTTTCAACAGATCATCCGCCTGCTGCTCCGCCTCATGGAACAGCGTCAGGTACCACGTACACCTGCTGCTCTGCCTCCAGCCTCCTGCACCTCCTCCAGCCTCCTGCCTGCTCTCCAGCTCCACACATGAGCACCACACATGTGAGGAGAAATTGTTCTTCTATGTGTTTTTTTATCTGCAGGTGTTGACGTCTGTGTGGGTGTGTTTCAACAGCTCATCTGCCTGCTGCTGCGCCTCATGGAACAGCCTCTGGGTAGCACGTACACCTGCTGCTCTGCCTCCAGCCTCTCTGTCCTGCCACGTCTGTCCTGCATGCTGCCATAGCTTGTCTCCAGTGTCACCCGTTTGTGAACATCAGCAGTGAGTAGAACTTGTTCTCTGTGTGTTTTTCATGTTTTCTTTGCAGGTGATTTTCCAGCTGTAACTGCACATTTTCATGTTTGTGTTCATTCTTACACAGATCACATCTTGCACGTTCTACATGAATGGACGTCTGACTGCCACACTGTCTTCCTGGACGTCTGTTCTTCCTGCCTCTGGTGTCCTGCATGTTGCCTCCATCCATCACCTTTGTGTCGTTATGCCTAAATGACTGCTGCCAAAAACCAAAAAAACTTCATGTGATGCACAGACCTGCTCACATCAGGCCCACACATCTGAACTGACACCTGCCTGAACTAACAGCTGGCCTAAAATGCCCCCAACATTCATTGTTGAGCAATGGCTAAGCAGTTCCATCAGATGCAAGTTTGATCATGAGAAAAACATCACCTGTCTACCTACACTTCAGTCAAAGTAAGGCAATTTTGTTTCATTTTTCTGCTGCTTCTAGCTTTTTCTGAGTTCATGGACTTCTTTCTCATGCACATGGACACACATCTACGCACTGGTTTCAAAAACATGATGGTTGCAACATGCTTCTGATAGATGTGATGCTGCTGATGGATTGATGGATGGATGGATGTGAGTTCCTGATTTGCTGCTGTTCTGATGTTTAAAGATGCTCTTTGAGAAGTGCTCATGGTTCATGGTTGACATCATTTTGCTGATGTGAGTTCCTGCTGATTTGCTGCTGTTCTGATGTTAAAATATGCTCTTTGAGAAGTGCTCATGGTTCATGGTTGACATCATTTTGCTCATGGATGGATGGATGGATGGATACATGTGGTTTTATGCAGATTTGCTGCTGTTCTGATGTTAAAAGCTGCTCTTTGAGAAGTGTTCATGTGTCATTGTTGACATCATTTTGCTGATGTGAGTTCCTGCTGATTTGCTGCTGTTCTGATGTTAAAATATGCTCTTTGAGAAGTGCTCATGGTTCATGGTTGACATCATTTTGCTCATGGATGGATGGATGGATACATGTGGTTTTATGCAGATTTGCTGCAGTTCTGATGTTAAAAGCTGCACTTTGAGAAGTGTTGATGTTTCATTGTTGACATCATTTGCTGATGTTAGTTCCTGCTGATTTGCTGCAGTTCTGATGTTAAGTTACTGATGTACAGTTACAGTACTGTACTGTGTGTGTTTATGGATGAATGTGTGGTTTAATGTGTTAGATAAGTGTTTGTAAATAAAGTTCTATGCATGTTTATGGCCCAGTATGTCTGCTTGTTCAGTCTCATGCTGCTAAATATGTGTGCGGGGCTCCGTTAGCGTTATTTCCGCGACCTACAAACGAAACCAGGACCTACGAACGAAACCAGGACCTACGAACGGGATGCTATTTTCACCCCCTACCTACGGCAGAATCGAGCTGCGAACGGTCCTTAGGTCCGGAACTCGTTCATAGGTCGGGTGTTCCCTGTATTTTGTACATTATCATTTATGGGATTGTCTTGTATTGTTTCTTTTGTAAAAAAAAAATGAACAAATTTAATAAACATAAACATTTGAGATGAGGAGGGCGGAGGTGCGTGGTGTCCCAACTTTTTTAGAATATGGTTTGTAGACTGATTCTTGACATGATTGACTATCGCAGTGTTATTGACAGTGAGTTTGATTTTATTTCTTGATTTCTACAAGGCCTTTGACTTTTTGGAACACTCCTTTATTATTTTGGATTTGGGGAGGAATTCTGTAATATAATCAGATTATTTTATACAAGTAGCTCAGTCTCTCTGGGCACAAGTTTGACCCCTAGTTTTTCTATGTGGAAGAGGTATCAGACAAGGCTGTCCAATCTCACCAAAATTATTTATATTAACCACTCAAATGCTTACTTTATTAATTACTCAAAATTCCAATTTGCATGGTATTAGCATTTTTGGCAAATAATTCAAGATAAATCAATTTGCTGATGATACAAAAAATTTTCTAAGAGACAAAACTATGGTAGACATAGCACTAAAATCTATTTAACTTTTTCAGAGGCATCTGGTCTGTCTCTCAACATTGATAAATGTGAACTTCTGCCGATCCATTCTAGCTCTGAGGCGTCCGTTGCCTCCATTAAAGTTAAGTCTGAAGTTAAATATCTGGGAATATTGATTGGGCCGAGATGGTGTAGAGGCAGGGCAGCCGGCTCAGGACCAGAAGGTCCCAGGTTCGATCCCCGGTCACTGCATACCTCGTTGTGTCCATGGGCAAGACACTTAACCCCAAGTTGCTCCCGGTAGGACTGGCTGGCGCCTCGCATGGCAGCCTACCGCTAGGTGTATGAATGTGTGGATGGTTGGTGCTGTGAAGAGCTTTGGGGCCCCTCATAGGGGGCTGGAAAGCGCTATACACTATAAGTAAGCTCCATTTACCATCTAAAAAAAAGATATTAGAAAAGGAAAACATTGAAATATGTTTAACACTGGAAATCCCAGGATATTTAAATCAGTACAATCTTTACCAAAGCCTAGCCAAATGGCTCTTTTTTTTAGGAATTTGTAATCCTTGAGTAAGCATGCCTGGAGACTTTTTCCTAATGCATGTAAATGCGATGGCATTTGTAGTAGGAGAATGCATTTGGGGGGGATATGCTGGGGGACTTGTGTCCATTGTTTGCGAATGAATGGCAAACATTCCAATCTAATTGGCTTGGCTGATGGCTCTTGTAACAGATTCACATGTGGAAAATGTTATGCAGGGACAGGTTGTGTTCTGACATACTGTGTGTGATTAATATATATATATATATATATATATATATATATATATATATATATATATATATATATATATGGTAAATGGAGCTTATTTATATAGCGCTTTCCAGCCCCCTGTGAGGGACCCCAAAGCGCTTTACAATACCAACCATCCACCCATTCATACACACATTCATACACCGGTAGCGGCGACTGCCATGCAAGGCGCCTTCCAGTCCTACCGGGAGCAACTCGGGGTTAAGTGTCTTGCCCAGGGACACAACGACACATGGTGTGAGTAACCGGGATTCGAACCTCCAGCCTTCCGATCGGGGGACGACTGCCATTACCACTACACCACGGCCGCCCATAATATATATATTATATATATGTATGTACATATATACATATATATACATATATATACATATATATATATATATATATATATATATATATATATATATATGTGGTGCATATATGTGTGTATATATATATATATATATAGTATATATATATATATATATATATATATATATATATATATATATATATATAATATATATATACTATATATATATATATATATATATATATACTATATATATATATATATATATATACTATATATATATACACGACCCTGTGTACATACTCTTGTTTTCATCACATGTACCACATGTGGTGCAAATGACGATAAAGACTCTCTGACTCTGATATATAAATATGCCCCCAAGGCCTCATCCACACCAACAGAATGGCCTCATATACATACCAATGGCTTCAAAAATGCTAATTCAATGAGCCATTTGACTAACTCCCATGGGAACTATAGTTAGAATATCCAAATGGCTCACATGTGGTAGTGCTAGTGTTAAGGAACATGTTTTTGTCTGGATCTATCATTGTCTTTCATATTTGTGATAATGGGTGTGGTTTAGCTATATTATCATTAGTACAGGCCTCGCTCCTTAGGTGGACCTTGGCGAGCTGGGGGGGTATGTTGGGTCACTCTGCGAGAGCATTGATCCAGCAGTTATTTTTCTCCCCATCCCTCACCGCGCACCTCCGCCCTCTTTATTTCAAAATTAATACATGTAGGGATTTTGAGGCTCGGGTATGCTACAACATTTTTACATCTGTGTTGTTCAGAACCACCTGGGACTCAATTTTATTACACACCTTAGACATTAACTCATAACATCCTCATGACATTCACATATAGGAATCTGGGGTGGGCACTGTGGTTAAGGGTGGTGGGTTAACACTATTCTCGCATCCGGTGCCTTTGCTCACTTCCAAATGATGCATTAGTCAGTTAGGGCTTGGGTTAGAGTTGGGGTGGAGGGGAAACTGGCATTATTCTTTAAACTGGCTAGATTCCGGCACTCGGCAAGGCAGGTCGCATATCTTTCTGCTCTTCCCTCCCTAAGTTTTTCCTACTCCCTGCTTGCTTTTCGTCTCGTCTGCGACCCTTCAGCGCTCACTCGAACCAATATGGAATTAATCAATTGGGCTGTTTCTTCAATGGATAAGATTTTTTCCACGAAGCGGACCGTGCCAGGAGAAGCTGTCTGTCCCTCCGACACACACGCGGCTGGATACGTGCTGGACTCGTGGGGTCAGTGGCAGCCCATGTGTCTGTCCGTTCTGAGTGTGGAGGACGTGGAGGATTTGTGGATTATTGGATTATTGGTAGCAACTGCTCTGTTTTTTGGCGTAAGCGGAGTTGTTTGTTATCGGAAGCTGAGGGAGGCTTCGGCGGCTATCAGAGCGCTGTCGGCACTGCCTGATCAGCAAAATTCTCTGAACCGGGCCGTGAGCTCCTCATCCCAGCTGCTGTATGAGCTCAATCGCACGATTGGTGCAGTGGTGGACCACCGTGCACCTGCTGTCCGTTTTGGGACTTGTTTGCAGCCACCCCGGATCGATCAAGGGACAGGTGGAAGTTCATGAAGCGGGGCAGAGCAGAACCACATATTTGGATTTCTTTCGGCCGTGAAACAGCACCACAGACTTGGAGGCGGCAGTGGAAAAGAACACTGTGGTCTATTGGATAACAAACAAGAACATTATCTGGCTTCTGCACATGTCCTTGAAAAGCAGGCTGTGGGAATCCATTCTCCTAGAGTGAGGAGCTGAAGAGCCCCCCCCCTCCCCCTCCCCAGAGATTTCTGTGAAGCTTCAGATAACACCCAGCTGCACATCTGCTGAACTCTGTGTTTGTCTGAAATTAATCATAGACTCAATCTCCTTGCCTGCCGTCTCTCCTTTGTTATTGTAACTAAATGTGCTCTTTGATATGGTTTTTACTGGATCACGCGGTGTCTTGAAGACAAAATGTGATTCATCTTTTTTTAATATCAATGCTGTGAATCCCAGTGTTTCTGCCTGTTTTTCCTGCTTTTGACCTTCATCTGGGGACAGATTGGGCCTGGCCGCGCTAAGAGCATATCATGTGTTGAATAAACATATCGTGTGTTGATAAAACATATCGTGTGTTGATAAAACATGTCATGTGCTTTGTTTTGCTGCAGCTTTTTGCACTCATTTCTCTCTCCTGGATGCTGCAACTACATATTTACGTTGTAATTGGTGAAAATTGATGCAATGTTAATAAACCTTCTTGATTCTTGATTCTTGATTCTTGATTATGCCAGCCTCTGCTCCTTCTTCTTTCCTTTTTTTAAATTGCACTTTACAACAACACACATCAACAGCACATCTGGGGGTGGGGTGTATGTGTTGGGGTCTAATATTATTTATTTATTTTTATTTTATCACCCCCCCTGGTTCCCTGGCTGCCATTCTGGGGTTGGGGTCTGGTAGAGTGGCAGGCCATTGGGTGTTGTCCTGGACTCTGGGGGATTCGGGGCCTGGGGGGTTGCCGTGGGCTGGACAGGTACTGCATCTCCCTGGGGCCGCTTGGGTGTCCTGTTCTGTCGGTTGGGTGTGGGTTGGGCCGGATCTTGGATATTGGCTCCTCTCCATCCCAAAATAAATGGGCCTACCTCCTGGGTTTGGGTTTGGGCTGCCCCAAGTAGGGGACTGGTACAGGTCTTGAACCTGGGGGGTATAGAGTGAGTATCGGGATTATGATTGGAATGTGTTGGTATTGTATGTCCTTGAGTGAGTGAAGGTGAGGATGAGGGTGGGTCTGTGTGATTGTGTTTGTGTATGAATGTCTATTTGTCAGGTCGGGTCATAGTCTGTCCACTATTCGATACAGCTGGAGCTGCTTGGTGTTGCGCCCCTGGCACGTGGCCCCCTAGTGGGATGTGCCCTTGCCTGTCGGCACGCTTGGGGCCCTAAGTGTCGGGGGTTGGGCGCTTGGGGGTATGTCGGCTCGGCCTGGTGGCTACCTGGTGGGGCTCGGGTCCTCTGGTCCTGTCGGGCTGGGGCCTGAGGGGTGGGCGTCCCCGGGCCTTAGTGTCTAGGCCTGGGGCTACACCGGTGCAGTGGGTTCCGGCAGGGGCCTGTGAGTATTTTGCTGTGGGCCTCGGGGGTCATTGTGTGTAGTCACCGGTGGGGGTCTTCTGGTTCTACCCTATGGTCGGATCTGGGAGGTGGGTGAGTGGCTCGTCATGTTTGGATGGCCCTGGGGGCTCTGCGCTTGGGGTCCTTCTTGGGTCTTGGGCTCTGGTCCCCCTTATATCTGCCTCGGGCCTTGGGGGGCAGATCTCTGATGCTTCACAGGTCGCTATTGAATGTTCTATTAGAGAAGCCTTATTCACTTATGCATGCTCACAACCACACACAAATGGATGCGGGGATATAAGTGTATATATCATATGTAGATATGTAGATGGGTATATGACTGCATATGAATGTATATGTATGTATGTATATATTTGTAGATATAGGTATATATATATATATATATATATATATA
>JBBPBX010106969.1:0-11363 GCA_038048925.1 Garcialebias charrua
TTACCTTTACCCACTTCTTCCTTTCTCCCTGGACGGGTTGCAAGTCCGTCACAGAGTGTATAAACAATTAGAAAGTATTGTTAAAATGTTCCAATTTAAACAACCCGAAAGACGTGTGCTGTAGCCATAAACAGCAGAGTAAATTAAATCCTGACTCTTCAAATGTCGTACATGATGGTGTGAGTAAAATAAACACAAAAACATGGTGAGATGGGCATTTCCCTCTGTTGCACTCAGCCCGACCCTGGCTGATCTGAACCGTTTGTCCTCCATCCGTATGCCTCCTCTCCAGGTGTGTTGCATCTTCTCTTAATGTGATTGTGATCTGCTCCTGCAGATATCAGGCTGCTCACTACAGGCCCAAACCTCCAGCCAGATGATCCTCTGAAGGCCATATGCGTTTAACCAAACTGGACTACAGACTGGCAGCAGCTCTCAGCTGGAGTGTGGACAGACTGGACTGGTTTTCCATTGTGTGAGTTTTGTCATCTCCACATGGGGAAACTTTTTGTCCCAACCTGAAAACAAGACAACAACAAAAAACAAGAAATAAACTCCTGTGGGACAGTATATGAATCATAAACGAATGTGGATAAAGGTTTAAGCTGTTTGCCTTGTCTGTATCACCGGAGCTGCTGTTGATGTTCCAGTGCAGAGTAACGGTCATGTGACGTCTCCACGTCGGGTTTCTGTGTAGAACAATAGATCCTCCGATGGAGTCTCCAGCGCTCACACGGACCGGTCTGTCCATCATGAACAAAGTCTGCTTCCAATGGGTCGACCTGAACAGGAACAAATGGGGTTCATTTTATACGTGTTGATTCAAGTTTAACACTATTTTCTTGTGGGGGGTGGTTATACTCAGAGTTTGGTCCGGTGTTCAGCTCCACTGTGGCTTCTCCAGGCTCTCAAACCAAACTGTGAACCAGGCCGTGAATCCATGGAAAACCCCGGCCTTTTTCACACAGAAATGAAACTCTCCCTTTATTTCCTGAGAAACGAAACACTGCCCTGTTAGTTTCACAATGCGATAAGCTGAAGCTGCAGCAGATTGCACAGATGAAATGCACCGGTTACCTCAAGGTCCCTCACTTGCACCGTGTACATATCGAGACGGATGACGTCACAGGAAGCAGCCAGGCAGTCGTCGGGCTCCGTGAGGTGGCTGAATTTGGGCTTGGTGAAGAACTCCTGCTGTGCTAAAGGCCTACAGAACATTCAGAACAAAAAGACAAATGAGCTAACAAGAATCAACAGACAAAATTAAAAATGACATTTATGCTACTTACTGAAGAGTACAGAACAATTTTTTGTGTTCTTGTGTTGGGAAAGAAGATATTGCAATTGTTTTGCAACAACACAATGCCACTGTGTCCAATGCACTGCTCTGTCGTCACACGAGGAAAGGGAGGTTTTACCACCTGCCTTTGTGGTTGTTTAGTAATTGTTATCTTCGAGTTCAAGTTGTGTTTATCTTTGCAGTGAACTCGAAGGGAGTGCTGCACAGAACAAGCCTAACACAAACGTTGACTATCACCTGTTTAAAACTTGTCCTGGATTGGAAACGTTCATTACAGGGGGACCATGTGGAGTCTTGTGAGAAGTACCTACTAGAATTCCAAGAAAACTTTACTTTTATTAATATTTTTTACATATACTGTACCTGTAGTTCCTATCTTGCATAATTCTGCTCAAATATAATCACTGCATTGGCTTCTTTTTCTTTTTTTTTTTACCAGACTATCACAGAGCAGTCATTTCAGCAAATGATGAATTTAAAACAAACACAAGCTACCTGTCATTTTATTGAAGTAAATTGAATGTGCTGCCGAGTTCAGCGTCTGAAAATGAGGTGAAAACGGAAGAATAAAAACTAGACAGGACGTTGTTCAGTGGCTCTTACTGAAGAGGAGTGAAATCCAGGCCGTACAGCCGCTCCCAAAAGGCCATTTTCTCTGTATAATAGCCGTGGGCTTGACATGGGACCAGGGTGAGGGCAGCAGAGGAGGGCCACATCACACCTCCATCACGGAGCCAGCGGTCCCTGGCCACAAGAACTGACTCCACCATGAACTCAAACTAGACAGGAAGCAAAGGGCAAAAAAAAAGTAAGACTTTCAAACCTTATTGTGGCTGAAAATGAAATCTACAGTATTTTTCTGCATATAAGACACAGTTTTTTTGCCTAATTAGCATGTCCTGCGACTTATACGGCGAAGCGACATATTTATGGATTTTTTACCCATATTTTTAGACCAGTTTTTGGCTGAGATATGACCGTTTCCATTCATTCTGACAAAAAAAATGGAGCAGTACCACTTTTGGCGCTAAAGGGCCCTCTAGGCTTTTGACGACTACCGGTGTACAGATATTTTAGAGCAAAAAAAGTCCTGCTGGATGGACAGCGTGTGCGCGCACATCATGCTGCAATTTAAAGATAAAATTAAAGTGTTTAACTCCATTCCTGCCATCATCCTGGGAGGCTTGACAAAAGTGCTGCAGCCTTTGGACATTTCTTTGAACCGGAACTTCAAAGCAGCTCTGCACCGCCTTTGGGAGGAGTGGATGGTGGACGGAGAGCAACAGCTTCACGGATACAGGACGGATGTGCCACGCGACGTTCCAGAAGGTCCTCGGATGGATGGATAAAGCGTGGACTTCAGTCAGTAAATAATCCATCCGTCGGGGTTCAGGAAGGCCAGGATGTTTGCTGGACGTGGATGAGGAAGAGGAGGCAGTGCTCTGAGCTGCATCAACTACCTGTTACCTCAGGAGTTGGCAGAACTCTTTACCAGCGACTAGGGTTGTACATCTCTGTGGGACAGACGATTCGATTCACATCTAGATACAGTACAAAGGTTACGATTCGATTCAAAAACGATTTATTTTAAAAACGGAACGATTCGATTCGATGCAGTGTAAAAGCGATTCGGTTCGATTCGATTAAACTTCAAATAATTCTACGTTTTAACATTTGTTGATGTACCGGTAGACAAATATTTCATTATGAAAGAAAAAGGACCATTTCTATCAATGTGACATTCTTAGAGCATTTTTAAATTTGTAAAAGTCCACATATATCATATCTAAAAGGGTGCTGTAAAGCACTGGTAAAAATAAAGTAAAAAGCCAAACAAAATAATCACATGTTAAATGTGTTTATTTTTAAACATGGACCTAAAAAGACCAGCTAAAAGAAAATTTCCTACAGAAAATACAGAAAAAATATAAAAGGCACAAATGGTTACAGCAGCATGTAATAAAATAAAAATCACTACGAAAAAAAAACAGGAATAAGCTACCGTAAGCACAAAGCTCCTGTGTGTGCAATAACCCGCTGTGCAATAACCTGTCACACAACCTGTAGTTTGGTAGTTATGTGCAATATAGATCATGTGCATTTTAGCTTATATTTCATTACTACCTTGAAATAGTTATTCACACAAATTCATCCTGCTTCACCGTTAAAATTCTACCATGTTGTTTACTATTTTTCTCTTCAGAAACTTTGTAAATATTATAATTACTGTTTCACTTTTTGGTAGTTTATTTTGTACCCTTATTGCATGCTTTAGTATTTCCTGTTTGCTTGTTGTTTGTTTTTTAGCAAGTCAAAATCGTTTTTTCTCATCCTGAGCATTTCATTGTACTAAGTTAACCCTGTGTTAACCTGCATATGACAAATAAACACTTGAACTTGAACTTAATAATACAAAACATAATGCAAGAACAGTACACCTAACAACAGCAGCACGAACATGAGTTTGTGTGAGCAGGTGGGCACGGATTAATATAAAAACATGCTCTCTGTACCTCTTGACTTCTTCACTGGCCTGGTCCCTCACAGATCTAGTTGCCATCCTCACTTCAAAGTCTCCCAACAGCTCGTCCAGCGCTGACATTTTCTTCTTTTTACAAGGTGGTTCATCATCTGAAATAGAAAACAAGCACCATATATTACTGGCTATGTTAGCCATGAAGTTGTTGTTTTTTGTTTTTTTTTTTTACTGACTTTACCATTTTATGTAAAAATCTTCATCTGATGTTCAGAATTTATTTATGTAGGGACTCGTGTATAACATTTGTAAAAGATGTATCATTATCATCATGATTATTATTTAACTCTTTCTGTGCATGCAGATTCTCTCATTACAGGTGACCCTCTACCTACGACTCCATCGACCTACGAACAACGGGACCTACGAACGTATCATATTTAATAAAAATATGACATTACTGTATTAAAATTATTTTTATTTTTTTTGTGTTTAAATGTTCTTAATTTCATGTGTACAGCACTTTGTTGCAGCTGTGGTTGTTTTAAAGGCTTTATAAATAATAATTATGATAAAAATGATCATTTCTGATCATTTTTGTCATGATTGCGCAATAATTGTGCAACTTCCGGTCATAACAGGAAGAAGGTCTCCAGTTTTCACGGTCACAAGTTAAGGCAGAACACCGGAGGCCATCTTAGGTCAGTCACGGCTGCTTTGAAAGTCTCCAGTTTACAGGGTCACTAGTTACAGCAGAACACCGGACGCCATCTTAGGTCAGTTACGGCTGCAGGGAGCCGGCCTTTGAAGACTGGTGACCAGGATGGCTTCATATGGATTAATTACTAGCTGGAAACGTCTCTGTGAACTTTGTGGATGTCTCAGGCAGCTGCGGATTTATCGCCGATCGTGCCAGGCCGCCGCGCGAACACCTCCGGCCTGGCTAGCTCCAGAAGCTAACACGGGAGCTAACACGGGACGCAGCAGCTGCGTTTGACCACCTCAAAGTAAGAAATTATATTTTTATTTAATTTATATTTTTATTACTGTACTGTATTAATTAATTACACTGTGTTAGGTGTGTTAGGATAGGCGAAGTACGTACTTGGTACCACAAAAAAAAAAAAAAAATACAGGACATCCCCGAGTGACGAGTGTACGGAAGGACTGACCTGTGAACAGATCGACCTGCGAACCGTTCTTAGGTCCCGAACTCGTTCGTAAATCGGGGGTTGGGTGTATAGTGAATGTGTTTTATGCTGATACAATGACTGCAGCACAAGTTTAAGACAAAGTCAGCTCATTCTTGATCACAAGTTATAAAACACAAACCTTTATGCTCATCTTGGGTCTGGGGTGTATCAATGCAGACGTCCAGATCTCCATTTGCAGGTTCAGTCTGCACTGGACCTCTCTGAACTGAATCCTCCGTTACCTAGAAATAAAACATGACATTACATTTAGTGTACAGTATGGTAAAATGCAGTGTAAACAATCAAAAAACAGTAGGCAGAATAAATCTAATACCTGCAAACTCAGAAGGGATGAAAAAGGTGACAAACGTTGCGCCAAGCCCCCCCCCCGGAGAGATTTTGTAATTTTATTAACATGCTTCAGGTAAAAGTCATTTACTAACTTAATTTAATGAGAACATAAATAGGAAAGATTGTGTCAACCAAAAAATTAACAAACAACAACAGCAGCAAGCCAAATACAGCAGAACATTTTAGCACTTTGAGATTTTCATTAATGAAAAGTGCGTTATAAATTAAATTCATTATTATTATTATTAACAGTAAAAACTCATTTCTTAAATGTTTTGCCAGAAAATTTTGAATAAAGTAGATGCCATTTCCTTTTTTTCTGGTGTATTTTAACAAGTTGTTAAACATCTATGTTTGATGATTCAATAACTATTTTAGAGACATCTAACAAAATAAAGTCAGGTCCTGTGGACAGATTAAAAAATTGTTTAAATTATTATTGATCATGCATCAGGATATTTTAGAGACACCTCATTCAACTAGTTCATATAGACATCATCCTGTTTTTAAACTCAATCCTGTGGCTAACATAATGAAATTAATGTGACAATTTATCACAGTGACTTTAGGGGTGCAATTGACTTTTAATTTGTGAATTTTTATTTAGTTTTATTGGTAACACAACATGCCATTTTACTAAACAATAATGACACTCAACTGCATGTATAAAAATATTAACTTTACCCAATGAACAGGTGACATTTTAATAACCAACAGTAAATTTAGGAGGGGCTTTTTACAGTTTTCTGATTTAGTGATTGACTCAGAACAGCATCACTGATTTGAACTATTTTACTTTCCAGCTACCTGGGCTCTTTCTCCTCTACAGCATAAAGAAAAATTTGCTCTTTAACGACTTTGACATACACTAAAAAGATGATAGTCAAAAAATAAAAAGAGGCATTCAAAACAGAGCAGAGACTGACATTATGTTTTCTCACTTTGAAACAGAACAAATGGTTTAATGAAGAGACTTACTGCTGCTGTTAGTTTACGACTCGGTCATGTTTACGTTTGTTCTCCTGTGTAGTGTCGTCACTTTTCAAAGCACATGTCGCGCTCGCGCAGGTTTTTTTTTTTTAATGAAGCGTGGTGGAGCCTCCCACACTAGAGGACTTGGCTCTGCGTCAGTCATTTGTAAAACACCGCCTCTAATCTGTTTTCGCCTCCCCACTCACTCTGTTGAACCAGAGCCCTGAACTCGCGCTTACTTGACTGCGGCCATAGATGTCCCGCCCACTATAGTCTGTCTTGAGACTGATTGGGTAAATCTCGCGCTCCAACAAAGATGTTTTATTGTCGACAAGATGTCTCACTGTGTCTTGAAATCCAGTCAGTGGGAAATGATGCATTCTGATACAGTCACGGGTCTGACCACCCCCCCCCTTCCTCAAAAACAAAAACTCATCGGATCTACACGAATCACGTAAATGATATATTTTGCTTTGAAAACGGCGATTTTCGCCGAAAGGTGACTAGTTTGCAGGTATGAAATCTAGTGACAGCAACAAAACACAGCAGACTGTAGATGTATTTTGACAGTGTGTTGGGGGATTTACCTTGTGATGCAGAGATGTTGTTTCTGCTGACAGGCTTGTGAATGTCCTCTCTGAATCATGGCTACTGAGGAAGGGCAGGGACTTAAACACTGCAGTCTTAAAACGGGGGTCCAGAGCTACTGCAGTGTGGAAGAGATCTTCAAGGACTGTGTAGCTCGTGATGAACTATCACCGAGTTGCCCGTAAAATTTAGTGATAACGTTACCCGTCGCTTTCTGTGTGGCAGCTACATGCTCCTGCTCGTTGTTATGAGGCTTGAGAAGTTCGCAGTACTCCTCTCTGCGTTTCCTCGTTGCATGTTGGTCGAGGTTTGTCGTGCACTTCAGAGGTGCTCTGCATAGCTTACAAATAGCGTGGCTTTTGTCGAGTTTTCCGTCCTAGTAAAACCCGAAAACGTTCCACACTTTAGAGTTTTGTCTGGCTGATGTATTGAAAATCTTTCGCGGTGACTCGCTAGTAGCGCGGCTACTATTTACATCCATGTTGTCGTCTTGGTGAGCTACGGCGCATGCGTGAGAATAGCTTCGCGGGCATTTCCAACTCTCGCGTTGTTTTAGAAACGCATTGTAAACCCAGCAAGTCTCGCGATAACCGGTCCGTGTCTCTTCAACCGGTTCATCTCTGGATTTGTGGCTGGTTGCTGTCGGTTTACGTGGCTGCTACCGATGCAACCACATCGCTAGCTTGTCAAACCGGATATCCGGTCGAATTGGTTTATCTATAACAAGCCTACCAGCGACACAGAGGATGAAGAATTCAACGGGTTGAATAAAAATAAATAAATAAATAGGTGTTTCTGTCATCATTATGGGCGGGTGAGCATGTAGTAATTTTAAAGCCGCTTTATTTCGTCAGCTTAATTTTGACATGTTTTAACCGTCAAAGTGCATTTATTAAGAAAAGTTCAGCTCAGACACATACTGTATTTACTATAATGTCAACAAACAAATATATATTTTTAGGTGTTTATCTTGTTAAATTTTAAAGAAATGCAGCGTTAACACTCGCTGCGGATGCACGCTTGAGACTGCAAAACTCTTTTTTAAATTCAGCTGATTTGACCATTACGTTAATTTATTAAGGAAAAGTTCAGCTCAGACGCATCTTTGCTATAATTTTCAGCAAACAAATAATTGTTTTTAAGTGTTAATCTTGTTAAAGTCCTTCCGTGCACGCTCCTGTGGCCATTTGGCAGCCAATCCATTTTTGGCAAAACAACGGCCCACATTTCTGGGTTGTCAGCGCCGCGGTGACGTGTAACATACACGACGCGTCAGCAGCAGTGATGCATAATAGATGCGATGTATACGGCGGTGTGACGGGTACGTCGGAAAATACGGTACTTCGCAATTCGACTTTCGTGGACTCGCTCTATCACGGTTTTTCAAAGCATGATGGAACTCGAGGGAAAAAAATTGTACAGGACACGATTGTCAACTTTAATATACTCACGTGATTGGGACAGTACTGGATACTGTACAGCAAAAAATTTATGAAAAAATAAAATACTTTGGACAGGCACCACCATTTTGTAGTTTTCTCTCAATAAGCTTACACTGTAACCCCACTCATACAGTAATACATTTCCCAGAAGCCAACAGGGCCCCGCCCAGAAGCCCCATCAGAGGCGGTCCTAGCCTATTTGGCGCACTGTGCGAGCAACCCCAATGGCGCCCCCCCCCCCCGCTAGGTTGCCAGTGGGGGTCCTCTCCCAGAAAATTTTGAATAAAATAGATGCCATTTCCTGCATTCTGGTGTATTTTAATGGGTTGTTCAACATCTAGTTTTACCTACATATATAAACTATTCAATAAGTATTTAGAGTTAATGGCAGAACAAGAAGTAGCCTGAGACAAACATGTAGCATTAACACATTATGAACATTATTCAAGAATTGTTTCTATAAGAACATTATCAAATATTTTATATGAACAGTAAGATACTAGCAATAACAGCATTGTGAGAGGTGGACAGTTGAACATGGAGGCCTCCACCTCTGTTTAATGATGGACGGTTTCTTTTCACAAAGATGGCCTCCTTTACTCCTCTCTCAAACCATCATTCCTCTCCATCAAGGAGGAACGATGACTGAGTTTGTCACAGCTCCTCAGACTGAAGAAGTCTTTTTGATACAAAGAAGAATCTGTCCAGAGGACTACATTTACTGAGCCTGCATCAGAACAATTATCTGTAAAGATTTAGCACATTTGATATGGAAAACACATTTTGACTTAACCAATTAATATATTTTCAATGGTAAAATATGCAGGCTTATTTCATATTACTTTCATACTATTCCCTTTCATTGCTTTATGTATTTATTATCTTACTTTTAATGATAACAATGTCACTACTGTCGTTTAGAAAGTGTTTATATTGGAACTAATGCTTGTTTGTTCACACACAGTTAGAACAGCTCACCTGTTCCTTCATACTGACAGGAACAATCCCCTCATCACTCCTGACACTAAATCACGTTTAAAAAATTGTCATAACTGCACAAATCTCCCCTTTTTACAAAGACTTATGATCAATTCAGGCCAGTTTCATTAAAGGGTTATCTAACATTTCAGGGCACTTTTCATATAGAGCAGGTCTTCATCCAGACTCATATAATATTATTTAAATTATTTAACAGTATGTTATGTCACAATGCTACACACCACAAAATTCATTGACTTGATAATTAACTTGAACGGTGTTTTGCAGCAAAATTCAACAGCATGTCTTACCTGTTTGATCTCTCATTAACAAACTGCAGCTGTTTGAGTGAAAAATGTGTCAATGTTTGCACATTTAGCTGTGTCTGTTTCCAGAGCCTCTCTCTTTTTAATCTTTCTCTTCACTCTTCCTCTCTTCCATCTTTCCACTGACCGCACGTAGTGTCACCTCCGTAACAAAACCGAAACTGAAAGTGGAGGGGGGGCGGACGACCTGGGTTGAGGAAATGCACCCAGCAGCTGCTGCGGTGATTAAACTGAGGACATGTGAATAAATTAAGGGTGGGGCGGCCCAGGAGCAGCGCGGTAGTGTTCTGTGTTATGTTGTTAAAAACAAAAGTTGTAAAAGATTTAAATAAATAAAAAAACAAGGAGCGGGGTCTCCTCTTATGCCGCCCCCTGCTGGATGGCGCCCTGTGCGGCCGCTCAGTTCGCACATGCCACGGACCGCCACTGAGCCCCATTGCCTTCTGCTGAAATACAGTGCAGTACAAGAGGGAAAGTTTTGATCTGATTGGAAATAGATTGGCGCTTATTACAGTGACTTCGGTGCCCAGCGGATGCAGAGAGCTGCACGGAACCAACGGAATCGGACCAGAACCGGACCTTCCATTGGTGAATCTTGAGAGCTGCAAGCCGACGAGGACTTCCAAGTGGGACACGTGTCACCAAAGGTCCCACACTCCATCCAGAGTCCACCAGGACTTTTTCCATCTCTTTCAACTGGCCCCCCCGAGGCCCTCCGAGTGGGCACATGCTGGTAAGTAAAACCTAGTAGCTACATTTACTTTGTAAGTAATGTATGTTGTTAAAACTAGTAGGTTTAAGAGTTTAGAACGAGCGTGGGCGTTGTTGCTGCAGGGTAAGTCTGCAGAAACAGAACGGAGTCGGACCAGAACAGAGCCGCTGCTGTTCTGCCAAGCCTGTTAAGTAAAATTTTGTAGCTACATATACAGTACTGTACGTATGTTGTTAAAATGACGTAGATTTAAGAGTTTAGAACATTGCAAGTGTGGGAAGGGTTTCTAAAGCCTTAAAATATATATAAATACTGAAATAAATATACAGTAATGTCGCTACTTCATGGATTTTCACTTGTTGCAGGGGGTCTGGAACGTAAACCCCGCAATAAACGAGGGATTTACTGTATTCAGGCGAGAAAGATTAGAGGAAAGCTTGAAGTGACTGCAGTGGGAGAGTCAGTCTTACCAGTAAGCAGTTGCCCATCCACTCAGACACCAGGACGTCCACCTGCTCCGGCAGCTCCAGCTCCTCAGCTCGACCCTGGACCACCGCCACCACCTCCTCACAGCCGTTCTGCTTCACCAGCTGCCGGGTGTAGTCCGCCATGGAGCTCGCCTCCACAGCATACACCTGAAACACTGAGCTGTTTATTCCATGTAGTAACATTATTCATTCAGCAGGTGAAGCTGCAAGCACACTGGTGTTCAACATGATGACCACCTAAACTCCTTTTGACTTGGATTTTATATTATTATAAACATAGAAGGAAAAAAATCTAGTTTATATATTTTCTTATTTATTGTTTAAATTGTACAATATATAACAGCATATATATATATATATATATACTATATATATATATATATATATATATATATATATATATATATATATATATATATATATATATATATATATATATATATATATATATATATATATATATATATATATATATATATATATATATATATA
The DNA here is from genome assembly GCA_038048925.1 of Garcialebias charrua. Lineage (NCBI taxonomy): Eukaryota > Metazoa > Chordata > Actinopteri > Cyprinodontiformes > Rivulidae > Garcialebias > Garcialebias charrua. The sequence goes on from JBBPBX010106969.1 coordinate 11,319, forward strand.
TATATATATATATATATATATATATATATATATATATATATATAT
>JBBPBX010106970.1:0-11363 GCA_038048925.1 Garcialebias charrua
TAAACGTTTCGTCTTTCATCCGAAAGACTTCCTCAGTCTGAGAAGCTGTATTCAGCTCAGTCTTATAAATAGCACCCTCTCACAGTGGATCAACCAGTTGTTTGATCCACTGTGAGAGGGCGCTATTTATAAGACTGAGCTGAATACAGCTTCTCAGACTGAGGAAGTCTTTCGGACGAAAGACGAAACGTTTATACAGGTTTTTTGGGGGGCTTTGTTTTGAATGTCCAGAGGACCAGACTTAGCTTTTTTGGATTTTTCTACCTGGATTATTGAGCATGCATCAGGATATTTATCTTCATGAATTAAAAAAATGTGCATTGTGATATGTAAACTTACAAGACAGTCTTTGAAAAGTTGTTTGGGATCCTCAGAAAGGAACACTGGAAGGCCTTGAAGTGCAACATCCCTGCGATGTCCAATGATGTTAGAGGTCTATGGAGGGTCAAAGGTGTAGTTACTTAAAAGGGTTTGCTAAACATGCATAATGGCTGAACAAAGTTAAATAAATGCACAAGTTTGTACCTGATCATCAAGTCTCCCAAGGACATTTTCCATTTCCTTCCCAAAAGATCCTTTTCGGTTACGGTACAGCCGTATAAGTTTAGGGCCGTACTTGTCCACTGCAGCTCTGAATGTTCCCATCAAATCTTTGTTTGTGATGCGGAAAAACTCCTCACAGATCTGTCAAGTGCATAAACCAATATTTCCACAAGTATAAGTTTACATAAGAAGATCATGTACAGTCAAGTGAATAAGAAAGTACACCCCTTTCAGTTACATGTTTTTACACATTAACACAACAAAAGTATTTATACAAGGTCATAAATTTATGCAAATCTAACCTAAGGTGCAAAGTGACATAACAAATTATATCTTTTAATAATAATGTGTTATGTATTGTCATAATTGTATGTTCCCATACAAACATGAAATTAACTCTCAGCTTTTAACCCATCAACCACCAGGTGGAGGAGTGGGCAGCTATGGAAAGTGCCCGTGGAGCAACTGGGGATAATCTGCCCAGCTCAGAGACACCACGAGATGTGCAATGACCGGGGACCCAACTCCGGACCTTCGGGTCCCGAGTCGGGTGCTCTGCCCCTACACCATAAAGAAAAGAAAAGAAATGGAGATAGAAACCATGTGTGGAAAAAGTAAGCACAGCCCATGAACAATAGCGTGTAGAACCACCTTTAGCAGAAAGAAATCAACCTAACTTTAACTTAATAGATTTTTTTTTTCCTGAGAAGACTTTCAAATAAGTTATTTGAAATAACCATGCATATACAATTTGAAGGTTTGAAGCAGTCTCATAAAATCAATTGATTTAAAATTAATGTACATAAATCATGAAGACTGTTAAAATAGTCTAAAAATTATTAGTTTTGTTGCAAAACATGGTTCTACAAGCTTTTGAATCATGAGATTAACTTAATAGTATACAGTAGTTGTACCCACATGGTTTCTCTCCGTTTAGTTTTCCGAATTAAGGAATGACAAGATGGAGCCTGTTGTGTGTTGCTTGACACCTGAGATTACATTTGCATAATTGTTTGACCTGGCATAAATGGGCTGTGTTTTCTTAGTGTGTAAAATCATGTAACTGAAAGTGGTGAAGATTATTTTCATAGGAGAGCATGTACATGGTATCTACACAACCAGAATTTGACGACACAAAATGGTAAACTCTTACCTGGTCTTTCAATAACAAAGCAGGCCATCTCTTCTGTATTTCCGTCACCATGGGTTGCTCCTCCACCACCTCCCTTCTCCTCAGTGAGAAAGTTAAATCCATCTTCTTGCTGATGACAGAATTGTCCACACGTGCCTTCTTGGTAGCTTCCACTAAAAGAAGTCTTTCCTCCTCAAGTGAGGCATCATTGTGCTGCTCTGGGTGTTCAGGAACATGGTTAACCTCTCCACGCTTAGGTCTTTTCAGAGTGTATTTAGTTGTGTCTCCATCTGCTTTCCGTTTCTTGTTAACAGAGACTTCACTGCAACCTGCCTCTCGCAACTTTGCTCTGTAATTATTTAGCTTGTTCCTAATGCTGACCAGCCATCCTTCATAACCTTTTCCTTTACCAGGTTCTGTGAGGCAAGGGTATTTGAGTATCAAAGCACAAGCAATGGATTCAAGTTCATCATGATCTGGATAAGCCTTCAAGTCAAAAGCTACCTGGGCAATTTTGTCCAGAATTTCCATCTTTATATCTCTTGACACATCCATGCCAATTTTGGTCTTTTCATATGACTCATTCCCTTTTCTTAGTTTCAGTTCTACATTAAGAGACATACTTGGGATAGGAAATGGATTTGGCCACTCTGATGCACTACGTAGATACCTTGAGACAGAGGATGAAATGTTGCATGTGGAACTTGCTGAAGAGTTTTGGCTTAAAGTGTCCAGAGAAGATAGGGACCCAAGAGGCAGGCTGTCATTTTCTTCTGGCTGAGATGTTTTCTTCCATTTGATGTGTAGGACTGCACGGTTTTGAGGTAATTCTGATATCTCAGACAAATCGCAGAGTGCATTTTGGAAATCAGGGTCTTCAAACTGTAACAAAAAATCCCCCTGAAGCTTCAGTTTTTCTTTTATGGCATCAATCAGGGCGTCCACTGAGTCAGGAACTTCAGAGAAATTGACACGCCGTGCTTCATCTTCTGAAATCACAACACGAAGCAGAAGTGCCTGCCAAACACAAAAATTCACAACACTCTACATTAAAAACATGATTATTATATGAAGTGCATCTGCTATATAGATATATATTTAATGAATACTTACCATTTTTTTGCCTTTAATAAGGATTTGCCCTCAGTGTCACCCACAGCTTTCTTCCAACAGAATAAGCTGTCAAAGGACAGTAATGGTTTAACTCCTCTGCATCAACAATAGTAAATTCCCCATAGTTTGTGTCTTCAAGCTCAAATGATCTATAATGTTCACAGTACCAGGCCATGACTTTTTTTGACAGGAAAGACACTTTACCAGAGTGGACTACAATGTTCAATATCTTGAAAAACTCTGGCTGCCCATAGCTGTACCCAGACGTGACAATCATGTTTTGAGCATATTCTGTTCCAAACAGCTGCACCTTACCAGCAACAGAGACTGTTTCAGCATGTGGGAATTTTGTCCTAATAGCATTTCTCTGATGGACATCCAGAGATGAGACCTGAATAGCTTTTACTTTGTCAATGTACATATCTGATTTGAAGAGACTCTGTCCATCAAAATGGTAGGCCATCAACTGCTGATGCTTTGTAGCTAAAGAGAGGAGTACATTTTTCATATTATGCACATCACGAGCAACCTTTTTGAAGATACCATGTTTAGATTCAAATCTCATGGTCCAGAGGCTCACTAGTGGGCCAAAACAGCGTATGAGGTGTGGGTAATGTTCAATAATATGATGTTTTGGTTTTAGTACAAAGTTAGGAAATGTTGCTGTAAGTAGTAAGCGATGATCTGACAGCTTGCATGCAAGGTAAGACAAACTTTCCTCTGTGAATTTATCTGACACAACAATTTCAACTATCTCTTTGAGATCCATCAATATTTCCCATGATGGTTCACTTTCAGGAACAAAGCCACCAATCATGAGAGGAAGCAGTCGCAACAACGCCCAGTTCTCATGTGCATTTCCCCCAATAACACCTTTTGATAAAGCAGTTTTAGGAATAACCTTAGGTTTGTTCACTTTGTCCGAGTATTTGTATGGAAATGACACAATTCTGTGATTAAGCCTATCAAGCGTGAAAAAACCTTTAGAAATAAAATTTCTGAGACACAATGCTAATTCAACAGGAATAACTCCTTCAAAGAAATCATGCAAAATATCTGGGGGGAATCCTGTCACAGGATGGAAAAAAGTCAAGTGCTTACTTAACACACACTCTCTTTTCACTCCATTTACACTCTTTATAGCTTGATTTTGGTTAAGCTCTTCCAAAAATCTGTTGTGCTGCTCAACAGTTCTCAACTGGAATTCTGATGCCTTAACAATAGCTATCTGACTGTGGCTGACCAAACAGAAACGACAAAATTTATCCACAGTGAAACTTTCCTGGAATCCTGCTAAGCTGTGTGCGCCAAGATTATCTGCACAAACACAGAACAGTTTAACCCCAAAGTTTTCTGAAGCATCAATACCCTGTTGTTCAATTAATTTTAAATCTTTTATCAGTGGCTCTAAAAACTTCTCATACCCGAATTTCCTTACATCAACACTTTTTCCTAAAGCTGCCAACTGGATAGAAGTTAGTCCAGCCCTAAACTGTGCTGGCAAATTTAGGACAATCCAATAAACACCAACTATTTTGTGGATCTTTCGTGATGTGCCTAATGGATTACAGACTTCAAATTCGTCAATGTAGAGTGCCAAAGTGATGTCTTTATCTTTCTTGGTGCAAAGGCTATTCTGACGAAAGTAACAACTGTCCTGAAATGACCTGTAAACACCTGGTACGTGTTCTTGACGGAAAACCAATGTACTGACAAAATCAGAACGCAGCAATAAGGTTTTAAGCACTGATGCTATTGGTATGTATATAAATGTATTTTTACAGTTTTGCTTATAAAGATATTCGACTGGCTCAATAAAAGGAAAGTTATGCTTGAAATACAAGTTTCTTCTATAGTCAGTAGAGAGACAGCCTTTTTCTGATGTTGCTGTTAGTAATGGATGAGATGAAAATATAGAATCAACTATTTCATGAATAAGTGAGCTTTCTGTTGAAATGTTGTGTTTTCGGAGTACCTCTGCTACAGATGGAAAGCAATGAAATTTTGAACATATAAGTATATTGTGGATTTCCTCAACTATTTTTTGAACTGCAAAACGAGACACATGTAAAAAAGTTTGCATAGAAAGAAAGAAAGTAGCAATCTTGTGCTCTAATATTTCATAAGAAACAGATTCTAAAAGCTCTGTTGCGTCTTCTTCTGATGCATGACTGGAATCATCATGAACAGGTGATAAGGCTTCACTTTGTTCAGTAATGTCAGCAGTGTTACTAGCATTACACAGAATCACAGTCCTAATGTCACCGATTGTGTTTTTGTTGTGCTTTCTGCTTTTATGTGAGCTGAATGTTGAATAGTTGTTTGTTTTAAATTCACAGCTTAAAAAGGGGCATCTAATAGTTTCCTGAAGCTTAAGGTGACTTCCAAGATGTTTTAAAATATCTCTTTCTAAGCATAAATCTTGAAAATCACAAAATTCACATTTAAAAGTAATGCTGGACCGATTAAAAGATTCACCTTTTCTATGAAATCTGGACAGATGTAATTTCAAAGTTCTCTGAGTTTTGAAGACACAAACACAGGTGGAATGGACACACGGCCAATGATGAAGTCTTTTGTGATGCAGCTCAAAGTGTCTGATCAGATTTTGCTGGTCTGCCTTAAAACTGCAGAACTTGCACTGCATTTGCTCACAATCTTCCCACCTGAAAAATACAAACATGACAGAAGTAAAATAACTTGATAAGGTCATTATATCCAAACTGCAAGTGAATCAATATCTTATTGTACCTATTACATACATTTGAAGTAGTATTTCATTTTTATTCTACCGTATACAGTATAGCAGTATAACAAGAAAGTATGTCTAAACTGTTACATTTTATGAATGACAAAGTCTGGAATAAAACTATCTGCTTGAGTGGGCTTCGACTATGCTTAGAATTAAACAATACTGTAGTCATTTCTGTGCTTGAGAGGGAAATGCAAAACACCTATCCTTGTGTGTGCGAGCACGTGAGGGGAAAGACGCTCAGCTACTTTATGCTTTATACTTTAACATAAAGTTCATCAAAGTGAATAATGCTAGACGTAAATGTAAAAAGTAGTCCAGATCAGTGATGAAGAAGGGGAATGTAATATATTTGTGTCACATACAAAACAGTCCGGCACCGGGCAGTTTATGTGAGCAGACAATGCGCTTGCTACGTGGTCGTAAAATTTGAGCTTGGCGCGTTCGCGCCCGCGTTCATAGGCTTGTGCCGCTGCGTTCAAAGGCTTGTGCCGCTGCATTCAAACGTAGTCGAGCGGCGTTCGGCCAAACGCAGAGCTATACTGGGGCCTTTAACCCCCACCATCTGCTCCCTAAAACAGGTCTCTCTTGAATATTAGTTCTCGTGCCTCAAATGAGACTACATGGATAAATAAAGGGTAAATGAAAAATAAAAATGACCAACGAACCTTCGACGGAAAAAAAAAACTTTAGACGTAACACGTTTTGCGCATGCGTCCGAATAAGGGGCAAGCCGTAGTTAGCTTGTAACTTCGCTACTTAACTGTCGAGAAAGGACATTCGACACCACTTACGTATGGTTTTCATCTAAAAACAAAGAGCGATTAAATCTGACAACTCCCGACTTTACATGACACAGCAGTTAGCCGGTATAAGACAGATCTCTAGGCTGAATGTCTATCGTTTCGACCGTGTACTGTGTATATATATCGTGCATTCCATGGCAACTTTGTTAATTTACTTAAGAGACTATAATATGAATAATTGTATAACGTCAAACTTGTGTACATTTTATTAAAATACAGGTACCGGTACTTACTTTTCAAATGCTTGATGTCGCTCACCACCAAACCGAAAGTGAATCAGACGACGAGGCAAGCCGTTTGATGTGCCCCCGGCTGCTGCCTGGGAAACCCCGTATGAGCTCAGACGGGGTTTCCCAGGTAGCAGGACAGGGGCAGCCTGTCCTGCTACCCTGGGAAACGCCCTCGAGCTGCATTGCGCATGTGCAACAGCTCCTCTTTCAACTCAGCTGAGCCAACAAAAAATTCCAAATCCAGTTTATTAAATAATTCAAGTTGAATGCCTTTTTTTGACAATAACGGTTGATATCATTGGTTTGATAAACATTTTCTCATTGGTACTGATCTATTTAGAATTTCATGTCTGAGCAACATATTTTATGAAATCCTCTGAACAGATCGTCGTTAGATTTTTAAGAGTGTACAGTACATTACCATTCAGCGTCCAACAGAGACAGAAAGCACAAGGTAAATCTTTTCTTAAATTGTTAGCGTAGTGGGCTTTGAACACACGGAGGAATACATTTTGAGGACTTTCAGAGTGAAAGAATTAGAGCTGTAGATGAGGTCTTGAGTAAACCACGAGAGAATGTGAGTAAACACACAGCAAATCACGTCTGCCCTCCTCTGCTAACCACTCAGCAGTGTGTATTTGTGTGTGTGTGGTGGAGTGTATGTGTTTTACTGCGAGCCAAAAAAACCACTGGAAACTATTTCCTCTACAAGAGCATTAAAGCATCACTGCTCTCTTAGATGTCAGCACCAGCCTGCACGTTTCTCTCTTCTTTCCAGTTGCCTTTTGTTTCTTTCTTTTTTTAAACCTTGTATCTGTTTCTCTCTCTTGAATCCAGTTGCAACCATCACCTTTAACTCTCCTCGGTGCTGCTGTTTAACTGTTTGGGCATTAAATGGCATGACCCTGAGATGTGTTGAAGGCAAACTTTTGATTCAGGAGGTAGAGGAAAGCGCTTAAAGATTGTAAAATGGTGGAAAAAGTGAAACGTTTTGATGCGTCTACTGACGATTACAGGAATGACTCCTCTCGGTGCACCAAATTAGAGCACAAAAATCATTCGTGGATGAGCTCACGGTTAATAGTTTAAGCAGACGGAGTCGGGACTACACACACGCAGCCAAAACAAACTACATAACCAACATTCCCCTCACTTAACATCAGCCAACACTTGGGCCCCCGGGCCATCACCATGGCAACTCATTTGTCTTCATTACAGCTGGTCCAGTGGGTTGGATTGCTCCCTGAGGGGATTAAAGAAGCTGTCCGGAATCAGATGGAGTTCTCCTGTGGTTAATAACCAGGTTTAAAAGTGACTCAAAGGCACGTTGGTTAACAGGTGTGCTCGTGTTTCAAAACAGTCGTCTTCGCCGTTTAATACTTTTAAGAGAAGGTCAAGATTTTTGGAACGCATCTTTACATCTGTTTGTTAAAGCAGTTCCAAAACAAAGAACGGATCCAACGAGTGGTTCTTCATCCCGATAAACTTAGATACTCAAATCTTGCTTGTTATTGAGAGGAGTTGGTCCTTTTTTATTTATCACATGTGGAAAATTGGAAAAATCAAATGTTTTTCTGTAATGAACCGTTGCATAAAGACGTTCCAAAGGTTCAACAAGTCCTTTATACAGGTACAGTTTGAGCCTCGCGTAAGGGCTGTATGACGAGGCTTTCCAACTTTCAGTGGGACTTCTGTTTAAATTAAAGGATTTGAGGGCTAAAGGGAATAACTTCCATAACATCCAGGCTCGATTACCCCAATGTGCTTCATTTTGGAATCAGACCTCCATTGCATGTTTGCAAATGGCCCAAAATGCTGCAGCCTGATTTTAACCGGTACAGGCAAAAGAGAGCACATTACACCAGTTCTGGCCTCCCTTCACTAGCTCCCAGTTCACCTTTGAATTCATTTTAAAATCCTTCTGTATGTTTTTTTAATCTCTGAAAAGTTCTGCCTAGACCTGTCATGATAAACAATAAACCAATTAATCAATTAATCACATGACAAATTAAAATGATCAACCTCATTCTCATTTATCGGCTTTATCATTTCTTCATGTTTCCCTCTTTCTACTGAAGACACTGGAAGGCTCAACTCCAGTGCTCTTCACTGACCACTCCCTTTCTCTTTTCTCTTTAAAATCTATTTTTACTGTCCAAAATCACATTTATGGATAGTTTAAAAGCAGCTAAGCTGAGAAGCTAAGCTATGAGCTAAGCTAACATGCCGACCTTAGGGGAAAAAAACTGTTTTGTCGAAGCTCCAAAATTCAGTTGTGCAAAATAGCTTTTCTCTGAAAAAAGAAGCTGAGAACTTAAACAGATTTTTTTTTAAATGAAAGCTTTGTGTGAATAATTACATGCTAAAGAGCTCAAACCACACCGAGCATCCACCATTTTGAGAACTGAAAAAAGCGAGAGACCCCATGTCACATCAAAGAGCTTCTTTCCATTTTTCTTAGACACTCTGCTCGCTCTCTCACTATCCATCATTTGATTCAGACGGTCTTATACTGCCATCCAGTGGTCAAAAAAGGTAATTTTAATAATAATGTCTTTATAGACAAAGACATTATTATTATTATTATCTCACCATTTTGAGAACTGAAAAAAGCGAGAGACCCCATGTCACATCAAAGAGCTTCTTTCCATTTTTCTTAGACACTCTGCTCGCTCTCTCACTATCCATCATTTGATTCAGACGGTCTTATACTGCCATCCAGTGGTCAAAAAAGGTAATTTACACAAAAATTACTGAACATTTCTTCTTAAATTTGACAATAATTAATAATTGTTGTCAAATTTCAAACAATATCATTTATCGCAATAATTTCTACAATTAATCGCCCAGCAAAATTTATCGTGACAGGCCTAGTTCTGCCCCCTCTTATCTCACTGATCTGCTGCAGCCATATGTCCCACAGCGTGCTCTGGGGTCAGCAGATCAGCTGCTTTTATTGGTTCCAAGAACTCTTCTTAAGCTCAGAGGTGATGGGGCCTTCTTTGTTGCAGGTTCAAAACTGTGGAATGAGTTACCACTGTATGTCAGGCCAGCACCCGCTCTTACTGTTTTTAAGTCTCTTTTATTCCCTGGCTTTTAACACTTTGTGATTTGTTTTAACTTGTCTGTATTCTATAATGTTATCCATTTAGTTCTTATCTTTATCTATTTGGCTCTATGTATTTTATCCTTTGCTTGTTTAATTTTGCTGTACAGAACTTTGGTTGGCCTTGTTGCTGTTTTAAGGGCTTTATAAATAAGGTGGTATGTTAATAATCACCCACCACCCAAAGGCGAAGGTGTGCAATTATGTTTTCAAACTGCATACAGGTACGCATGTTTTACCCACTCCTCCTTGTTTCTTCCGCCAAGGTTGTTATGTTTTTAGTGGAGCCAAGATGGTGTAGTGGCAGGGCTTTTGACTTGGGACCCGAAGGACGCGGGTTTGCGCCCCGGCCACTACACACCTTGGGGTGTCTATGAGTGCACATCTAATTCTCCAGCTCCCTGGGCGCTTTCTGGCTGCTCACTGCACCACCTGGTGGTGGTTGGGTTAAATGCAGAGACGAATTTCGTCTGTGTATGGGAAACATACACAGATGACAGACAAAGACATTATTATTATTATTATTATTATTATTATTATTATTATTATTATTATTTTTGGCATTTGTTTGTCTGTGCATAATGTTACTCAAAACTTACCAATGGATTTTTGTGAAACTTTCAGGAAATGTTGAGGTTGTCAAGTTTTTGTGGTGACCTGGATCACCACAGGAATCCAGGCATTTTTTAAAGGATTCTTTTTGTGCACAAGATGTTAATGCATGAGTGACCGTCGGTCTTGGCGGAAGTGTACGTTCGCTGAGTGCTTCTAGACGTCTGTGTTTACCAGTGATTTTCTGTTTGACTGGTTGTTTAAGATCTAGAAAAAGTCTTGTGTAGATCTTTAGCGTTATATTAATCAACAAAACGAGTTCTGGCAGCTTTGCAGGAGTCATAAACTAAAGCAAAGTCTTATATCTAGCCCGCAGGCCACATGTTTATTAGGCCTGCTTTACTGAATTGTAAAATAACTTTTTAACCCAAATATTCAGAACATGCATAAAGAACATTAATACATGGCAACATCTTTTATAAATGAGAAGGCCAAGATGGAGCAGTTTTTATAACCACCATGTAGTTATGGGTTTTAGAAAAGCTTCAAACTGCTTCTATTTCTACCCTTTTTTTATTAACACAGATAAAATCACTTTTTATTGTATTCAGTCAACGATCATTCTTGTCAATTAGGAAGCCCAGGAAGCAGCTACTGTGTTACCCACCCACGCTCAGCTTGCCCAAATGAAATCTTATTAAAATAAACCGTTTCTTTACCAGAACAGAACAATTAAACTGAAAAATACATTGACCAGAAAGTCTCACACTGAAGTTTCTGTTGGTTACTGATTTGATAACTGATCATCATATGACATTTTTTTCTTACAGAAACTTGGCTACAACACAAAGATTGTGTTTGTATAAATCTACTTTTGCTAAATATTTTCCTAGAATGGCTTGAGGAGTAAGCGCTCCTTTTTTTTCTAAACAAAATCATTGATAAATCCTGAAACATCTATTAATTGTTGATCCTGATTTTTCTCAAGCAAAATGGAAATTAATAAAAGCCTTTTATTTGTTGTTTTGTGTTACACAACAGTTTGAATTCTCAGAATTTTTACCTGCTTTATGGCGTTATTAGTTTTTATTAATAATACAGTTGTGTGTGTGCGTGTGTGTGGTGGTGG
>JBBPBX010106971.1:0-11363 GCA_038048925.1 Garcialebias charrua
TGGACTCTCATGTGTGAGTTTAAATCTGCCTTATGACTAAATCTATGTCCACAAAGATCACAAAGAAATGGTTTTTCTCCTGTGTGGACTCTCATGTGTTTATTTAAATATGCCTTATGACTAAATCTATGTCCACAAAGATCACAAGGAAATGGTTTTGCTCCTGTGTGGACTCGCATGTGGGAGTTTAAATTTGTCTTATGACCAAAACTTTGTCCACAAAGATCACAAGGAAATGGTTTTTCTCCAGTGTGGACTCTCATGTGGGAGTTTAAATGTGTCTTCTGACTAAATCTTTTTCCACAAAGATCACATGGAAACGGCTTGTCTCCTGTGTGGACTCTCATGTGTTTGTTTAAATCTGCCTTATGACTAAATCTATGTCCACAAAGTTCACAAGGAAATGGCTTGTCTCCTGTGTGGACTCTCATGTGTGAATTTAAACTTGTCTTATGACTAAATCTTTGTCCACAAAGTTCACAAGGAAACGGCTTGTCTCCTGTGTGGACTCTGGTGTGTGAATCTAAATGTGTATTCCGACTAAATCTTTGTCCACAAAGATCACAAGGAAATGGTTTTTCTCCTGTGTGGACTCTCATGTGTGAGTTTAAACTTGTCTTATGACTAAATCTTTGTCCACAAAGTTCACAAGTAAACGGTTTTTCTCCTGTGTGGACTCTCATGTGTGAGTTTAAACTTGTCTTATGACTAAATCTTTGTCCACAAAGTTCACAAGTAAATGGCTTGTCTCCTGTGTGGACTTTCATGTGTGAATTTAAATGTTCCTTCCGAGTAAATCTTTGTCCACAAAGTTCACAAGGAAATGGCTTGTCTCCTGTGTGGACTCTCATGTGTGAGTTTAAATATGTCTTCTGACTAAATCTATGTCCACAAAGATCACAAGGAAATGGCTTGTCTCCTGTGTGAACTGTCATATGACTGTTTAGTTTTGATTTGGAAGTAAATCTTTTACCACAGTCATCACAGCTTATTAATTTTGGCCTTGCCTGGACTTTCATGCGTGACTCTACATTTATCTTCTCTCCAACACATTTCTTATTAAGCAGACAGCTTGACGACTTCCCTCCTGAATGACTTGTCATGTGTATTTGAAGAGTCTGGTTACTGAAATACTGCTTACCACACTCAGAGCAGCTCAAAGATTTGTTGACAGTTTTTACCTCTGATTTAGGAGCCCTGCTCTCCTTCCAGTCTTTCATACTGTCTTCACGTTCTGATTCAGAGTCTGATGAGTTATTTAGCAGAGAGTCAGGACTGGTCATTTCACCATCCTCTTCCATCGTCCTCGTTAACGTGAGTCTTTGAAGAGCTGGAACTGTCTTTGTGTATTTTTAAATCTGGGTTCCTGGTATGTTTTTTTTTTTAAATCCTCCTCACTCTTTAAAGAAACAGAAGTGACCTAAAATCTGATATTGGTCTCATCCATATTAAGTTGGTCACCCACCAGAATGGTCTAAGGTTATTTTCTTACACTTTATGATAAGAGGCTCTGGGTCCTGCTGGTCAACATCAGGCCTTCAGTCTTATAGAGCTTCTTCTTCTTAATCAGCTCTAAACAGAGGTAGGAAGCACTGAAACACATGTAAAATAAAGACAATTTTACTTCAAAACACACACACACACACACACACACAAACACCCACACACACAATTCTACCTCACAATCACCATCTTCTGGGGGTGTAACGGTATACTAAAATCACATTTCGGTTCGTTTAATTTTTGGTACAAAAAAAAGACAAAATAAACATTTACAAAATGTTTACAGTATTTTGAAAATATGCCAAGTAAACAATACGTTTGTATAAAAATAAATAAAAGCGACCCATTTGGGTGATATTTTAAATAAGCAACACTCTTTACAATAAATAAACTATACTAACAATAATAAAAATCTCAATAAATGCAATAACAGTCAGAACCAGAACAAAAAGCAGCAACAGACTGTTTACAATCTAACTAGTCAAGTTTTAGGTTTTAAGTTTTTGTACAAAAAGACCAACTTGTCCACATTTTCTGCCAAAAGCACAGATCTAGTTACAGTGAAGATCTCAAGCAGTGGAGAAAACCATCTCAATAACAACAGTAGCAGCAGTGTGGCTGTATTTGTTCTCATTACTCACAACCTCTTCTTGGACCTGCTCCATAAGGAGGGACAGGTCCCTAGAAAAGTTCAGAGTTCAGTCATCACAGACTTCTTAGCTGCAGGTGATCTGGTGGATTTCCCTGAAGAGGAATAAGTCAGCTGCTGTCTCTGTCCCAGACTGGAAATAAAACACAAGGAGGTTAAAAAAAATTAGTTAATAGGATTATAATTTTAAATTAAAAAGGTTAATTAGATAATAATAATAATAATAATAATAATAATAATAATAATCAGTGGTGGGCAACGCTAATCCAAAAATTAGTTCCGCTATTTCTAAAGCACTAATTAATTTATTTAGGTCCGCAATTTCAAAAGCACTAATGTCTTATGAAAATTAGGGGAAGCTAATTCTAATCCGCTAATTAAATTCAACAATTGGTAGCAGCAAGTTATGCAATATTTGCACTACACTGCCAACTAGCGGTGCATGAACTGTTATACAGTAAGTTGTTTGAGTTTCAGAGTATTTAGTTTGGTTCTCTTCAACAGGTTTCACAAGGACAAAATGTACCCATTCCAAAGTCTGTTAGCTAAACTGCTGACATATTTGGCTGTTTTTTTTCTTCTTTTGTTACTTTTAGTACCACTAGATCGCATGTGTCAAACTCAAGGCCCGTGGGCCAAATCCGGCCTACCATAACCGTTTCTGTGGCTCTCTACACCCTAGAACTTCAAGATAACAGTTGTAAGCATGTAGTTCTCAGGTGATGGGTCCCCATCCCTACACTCCCTGGTCTCTCTGTTAATTGTCTTGCTTATCTCCTCCATTTTGTTGTCCAGGTGTTTGTGATTGTCATGCTGTGTGTTCATGTACCTGTATATAAAGTCAGGGATTTTTTAATTGATAAAGCTCTGTATATGTTGTATAACACAATCATTGTTCCACATTTAATCTATTGTATTGAGGTTTGGGGAAAAGCGTGCAAAACAATTACAAAGCCTGTTTTTATTTTACAAAAGAGAGCTGTAAGAGTAATCACCAGAAAACATTTCAGTCACCCATCAAACACCTTGTTTCTTCAGCTAAATTTATTGAAATTCCAGGAATTGGTAGAATATAGTATTTTATCAGTTATGTATAGGGCTCATAATAACACATTACCTTTAAATATCCAAAGAAATTTAGACAAAGTTATTACAATCTTAAAGGGACAGATATTCATCAAACCACAATTCAGAACCAGCTTAAAGGGACGGTCTACCTCAATTCAGGGAGTTGGATTGTGGAATGTTCTGGAGAGTGATGTTAAAAATGCAAAATCAATTCATTCATTCATTCAACCTTTATTTATACAGGCTAGCCTCGTTGAGTCACGGGGACTCATTTACAAGAGGGACCTGTCTCACTCACACCAAACAACCATCCACTCTCACACTCACACCTAGGGTCAATTTAGAGTCACCAATCAGCCTAACAAGCATGTTTTTTGGTCTGTGGGAGGAAACCGGAGTACCCGGAGGAAACCCACGCATGCACGGGGAGAACATGCAAACTCCACCCAGAAAGGCCCCGGACCGGGATTTGAACCGGCAACCTTCTCGCTGAGAGGCAGCAGCTCTACCAGTTGTGCCACCGTGCTGCCCAATGTATACATTTAAGAAAAAGGTCGAAAAGGACTTGCTCAAAAACTATATATGATGTAGCTTAGTGTGTTTGTGTATTACAGTTAGAAAAATTAAGTAGAGTTATTCATTTTGTGATGTAGTTTGTGTATTACAGTTAGATAAATTAGTAGATTTATTCATTTTGTGATGTAGTTTGAAGGTTATCATTGGTTGAACAAACTGTGAAATAAATAAGGGGCAGATATAATAAGATTCCATCTTCTTTCTGCTCCTTTCATTTTATCCTACTTGTATTCTTCTATCTGATGAAACTGTTTTGTATTGTTCTTTTAAAATGAATGAATAAACATCAAATCAAATCAACGGCCCAGTCAGAGTCCAGAACCTGAAGGTGGGACCTTCAGAGAGCTGAGCAGAAACCTCAAAGAACTGAAGCAACAATGGAAAGAAGAGTGGGTCAGAACTCCTCCAGAACCAGGAGAGAGACTGATGAAGTCCTGCAGAGAACCACAGAGGATTCTGCTGCTGAAGGAGGTTCTGTTGGGTCAGAGGCACAAGCTGAGGTTAAATTTTAATGATTTTAGAACTTGTTAAAGATCATCCATCCAGCTAACTGTCTATCCATCCATCCATTCAGCTAAAAGTCTATTCATCCTTGTATCTGATGAAACTGTTTTGTATTGTTCTTTTAAAATGAATGAATGAACATCAAATCAAAAATAAGTCTGTATCTCTGTGTTTATCATTGTCCTGGCATTGTCTCCTGTTGCCTCTGTCTCCTGAGTTCCTTGTGATTCCCTGAGTATGTAAGTTTGCTGCCCTGCGGACGCCATTTTGAAGAGTCCTAATGGTGAACTACTTTTTTAAATCCAGCAGATTTGACCATTTCGTGAAACTCTCAAGCTCAGAAAAACTTGTGCTATAACGTCAGCTATGAAATATATTTTTTCTCAGCAAAGAAATAATTGTTTTACCGTGTTTTGTTGTAAAATCCTGGCTTCTTTGGCTGTCGCGGACGCCATTTTGAAGAGTGCTAATGTGGCGAAATTCTATTTTTAAATCCAGACGCGTCGCGTAGGCCCTGAGAAACATCCATAAGTTCACCCTCCATGTTAAAAAGTCTTCGTCTGACTCTTCGAAAACAAGCAATAAGGCTGCAGAGTAACACACTGGCTGCTAACTGCTATAGAGAGAGCACACACCAAGAGACTGAGGGGGACGCTTTTTTGTGACGGACCACATCCGGCGCTGCTCGTAAATACGTTATTTCGTTTTTACTGATAGATAATTAGTTATTAGCGGTACTGCATTTTAAATAAAAATAGCATAAATCCGCTTATGAATTATAAAACTTAGTCAATCCGCTGTAAAGCTAACAGATTATTTAGCTACGCTACAAGCGGATTAGCGCAACAGCGCTACCTAGCGGTCGGAGGGCCCACCACTGATAATAATAATAATAATAATAATAATAATAATAATAATAATAATAATAATAAAAGAACAATACCTCTTCTTGAACAGTTGTTATGAGGTGGTTGACTCTCTCGGTGGTCATCATCATCATCATCATCATCATCATCATCATCATCATCATCATCATCAGGGCTTTAATCAGCTCCAGGGCTTGTTGACAATATCAGTTTGAGCTTTTTTATGAAGTGCTAAACTTTTTTGGCTGACGTGTTGACATGATGGATGTCGTAGCCGGGCTCAAGAACTTTAAAGTCAGTGCATCAACAACATTCAGACGTAGATTCAGAGCTTTAAAAACTCCTACAGATTGTGTTATTGCTCTGGGCCGATCTGAATTACCTGATGAAGGTTGTTTAAATGCTGCTGCTTAAAACGGTGTTTGCAACAAGCTGCTTTTCTTGCTTGTAGAAGACTTTCACGTTCAGATGATGTCATTTCAAAAGTGTTAACAAGTCAGACATGTCTGCTACAGATCCAATCTCCGTGAAACAATATTGACTCACAGCTTTGGATTTGTTCACGTTTTTTTTAACAAGAAAGCCATAATGTTCCCAAACAGGATACCGCAACGAGATGCTAGGCTGCTAAATGTTACGCGTGCTGCAAGATAATAGCGCAGTGCTGATCATGCTTAGGAATTTTAGTTCCGCAGCGCATATTCTAATAATCTTAATAAAATTTAATGAGTGAAAAAAATAACTGAAACTGTACATAGGTGGACCGAACCGAACGTGTCTTACCGAAACGGTTCGGTACACCCATGTGTACTGTTACACCCCTACCATCTTCTATCTGCAAATACTGTACATTAACATTAATATTATAGGTGGTCCTCGACTTACGACGGCCTCGACTTAAGACATTTTGGGATTACGTCACATATCTCATTCAATTTTTTTTCATTTGGAACAAATTTTATTTTGAAAGCCGAGTTCCACTTCCTTCCGGTTTTGACAGCAACAGAAGCAGTAGCTTGATGCACTCAGTGGAAATTTACAGGAGACCTCATTGTTTGGACCGGAGGAGGCAGACCGGAGGCAGAGGAAGTTAGGAGGGGCTAACATGCTAACAGACTTTACTGTTTGGACCGGAGGTTTATGAGGAAGAGAGGCTACAGCTGAGCAACGAGCTAACATGCTAACAGATGGCGGAAAGCTTCACCAGCATACCAGTAGGTTATTAACTATTTTTTCCTTCATTACGGCTCCAAATGTATGGAGCTAACATGCTAACAGGCCTTACTGTAAACAGTCTGGCAGTCTGGACTGCACGAACTACAGGTAGCCTCAGATATTGGAGGGACACCGAGCTAACAGGCGGAGGAAGGCTTCACCAGCATACCAGTTAGGTTATTAACTCTTTTTTTCCCCCTTCATTATGGCTCTCAAGTAGGGTTGGACATCGTTTGAATTTGAGCGATTCCGATTCTTCATTTCGATTCCGATTCTTTTCGATTCCCGATTCCGATTCTTTTTGTAGGCGGGGTTAAAAAAAGACATGTCAATTCAATTCAGTTCAGTTTATTTATACTGTATAGCTCCAAGTCACAACAGAAATTGTCTCAGGGCACTGAACAAAAAACAATAAAATATAAAAATAAGTTAGCAGAAACTTTAATATAAAAATAATGGTAACACTATTTATCTGAGGAGACTACTTTGAGTTTAACTCCATGTTATAAAAAAGCTACAGTACTGTAGTTAGCCAGAGTTATTTCAGGATGAAATAATTTGAACTTCTGTTTGAATTTAATGCTATGAACTTTTTCCTTTTTGTTACATTTACTATGAATTTCTCACAGGGCAGATTAGAGCCAACATGGAGGACTCACCAACATACAGCAAACCCCCTACTTACGACTCCATCGACCTACGAACAACGGGACCTACGAACGTATCATATTTAATAAAAATATGAAATTACTGTATTAAAAAAATTTTATTTTTTTTATTTTTTTTGTGTTTAAATGTTCTTAATTTCATGTGTACATCACTTTGTTGCAGCTGTGGTTGTTTTAAAGGCTTTATAAATAATAACTATGATAAAAAAGATCATTTCTGATCATTTTTTAGCAATCTTGGGCAGCAGGAAGTAGGTCTTCAGTTTACACGGTCACAAATTAAAGGGGACCACACATGCAAAATTCACTTTTTAATGTTTTTTTACTAAACTTTGGGTATTTACTTCATAAAAAAACAGTCCTTGTGCCAAAAAAATGCACCCAGTGGTTTATTTACTCTAAGTAGATTTATTTATTTTTGATAAATACACCAGGATTCACACTTCCTGCATTTATTGACGTCACAAGCCGCCAGCCAATCAGATCAAACCTGAGTCCAGCCCCTCACCTAGCAACCCCTGGTTAGGCTCAACCCACTTCTGTATTAAACACATGACTGTTGTTTTTCATGATTTCATCTCATCTTTTGTTTATATGTTCTTAATTTCATGTGTACAGCACTTTGTTGCAGCTGTGTTTTTTTAAATGGCTTTATAAATAAAGTATAATTGTTATTTTTATGTTTTAGTTCAATTTTTAGTGTATTTGCGATCGCTGCCAACGCGCAGCCGGCAAAAATTAAACGAGCGGACCACAGGCGGAAGGACCGGGTTCGACGGGACCCTCTTCCGGCGCGATGGAGCGGAGCTTCAACTGTACAGCCTTGCAGCAGCCTCGCAGCAGGCTCGCAGCAAGAGGACCTTCTCCTTACAGATTAATTTACGGGAGACACTTGGTGAACTTTGTGTTGTCTTCACTGGAACAGCGATAACTCCCAAAATCTCATCGCGTGCAACGAGCGGAGCTGGCGAAAACCGGAAGAGGAACAAGCTAACATTAGCTTCGGATTCGGGTGGTCTAATGCTAAAAGGAGCAGCAAACTGCGGCGCGCTCAGACGGGTTTCGGTAAGTTATCTTAAGCTAACACTAACAGTAAGTCAAATGAGTAATAAAAAAAGAGCTAATTTTAAAACAACAACACATTACAGATACTGGCTGTTACAGAGGGCGTGAACAGATCGTTGAAGGGCGTGGACTTCAAGAAACCGGTCGTTCAAAACGAAAGTTAAAAATGGCAGAATTAAAAAGGGTATAATTGATTATCTAATAATTATTTTGTGCATTAAATTGAAGGAATAGGGTCTGGATATCCCACAGAAATACCATAAAAATTTAAAAAATACATCTGAGGTCCCCTTTAATGTAGAACACCGGACGCCATTTTAGGTTCAGTCACTGGGGTCTCCAGTCACAAATTAATGTAGAACACCGGACGCCATTTTAGGTTAGCTGCCGGGAGCCGGCCGAAGACTGGTGACCAGGATGGCTTCATATGGATTAATTACGAGCTGGAAACGTCTCTGTGAGCTCTGTGGACGTCTCAGGCTGGAACAAGCTGGAGCAACAGCTGCAGATTGCGCCGCACCGCCGCTCCAACACCAGCCCATGGCCTGGCTAGCTTGCCTGGCTAGCAGAAGCTAGCCAGCTAGCTAACACAGGCCTTGAACAGCTGCTGGTGGTTCAGTCTGCGGCTGCCGCGCTGCTCGGCCCGACAACAATCATGGCAACGCATGGCAACCTAAGATGTCGGCTTTGACCATCTCAAAGTAAGAAAATATATTTTTATTTATTCTGTAAATGTGAATAGCAATGTTTAACATTACAGTACACTACTGTACATGCTTAAATGTGTTAGCGCGCTCCGTTAGCGGTATTTCCACGACCTACGAACGGAATAAGGACCTACAAACTGGACGCTTTTTTCACCCCCTAGCTACGGCAGAATCGAGCTGCGAACAGTTCTTATCTCCCTAACTCGGACGTAACTAGGGGGTTACCTGTATATTATTATTATTATACATATAATATTGTCCAGTGTCTGATGTTGCAGTCATGTTACTGAACTCCCACTGATGGGCTAACCTGGTTCCACCACCAGCAGCAGGATCCTCAGACAGAACAGCTGGTGAGATGTCCTGGTATCTGCAGCCCTCTCTCCATTTGTTTCTTCATGGACATACATGGAGTTGTGAAATTATGTTGTGCCTCTTCCTCAGCAAAACGCTCCTCCAGTGGAGACTTTCTGGACAGACTGCAGGAAGTTCCTAAACAAACAACAGGTTTATCAGTATTATCAGTAAAAAGAGATTATTAAATCATTTTTAAGACTGAGAATGTGTACAATTATTAGCTCTGTTGTTATTGCCTAACTAACCTATTCAATAATTCTTCAAACTGTGACATTCACTCATAATGGAATGAAAGAGAACATAAACAGAAATTATATAATACTGAAAACTAGAGACATTAAAACATTTTAAAAGACACAGAGAACTTTAAATGGATTAAGAATGTTAATAAGTGTTGGATTTGAGTGCAATGTAAGTGCAATCCATGGTTGAATTCACATCTGAAAAGGGATGCAACCTTTTCACAACATATGCTGTAACAAGAAAGTTAATTCTCAATAGTCCAGGTATCAAATCCGCTCATTCTCAATCAGTTCATCTGGACAGTTTCTTTTTAGCAGAAACGTTTCACCCTCACTCCCTGTGAGGGTGAAACGTTTCTGCTAAAAAGAAACTGTCCAGATGAACTGATTGAGAATGAGCGGATATGCTGTAACAGTTCTGTGGCACTCTTCATTCAGTTACACTGAAGTTTTTACCTTGGACAGTCACTGGTGAACACTGTGAAGCCATTTCAGGTCGTTTGTCTAAGAAAAAAAAATACAAGCTAACGTTAGCATCGTGTTTGTATTTGAGCTGACTTACCGCTTTAAGCGGAGTATAACTTGTTAGCTGCCTTAATGTTGGTATGAGATGTAGTTTATAGTTTATTTATTTACCTGATGGAGCCGAAGAGGTAGCGATTAGCGAAAAGTTCGGCGGAGCGTTTTGCAGACGGACCACTCTGTACTTCCGGTCGGATACGAAGCGAAAATAATCCGGTGGAGCGCGTCAAAGACGGGACACTATTTTACTTCTCCACCCTCCTTTGCATGATAGAAAATTATTGCAAGTGCTGCACTGACCTGACTGGTCATTTTATTAATTAGTAAGCTTTCGATCTCGGATGCACACTTCCGGTGGATTCTTCTTCGTTGGGTTTCGGCAGCGGCTACTTCCGGTCGGCTAACTAGCATCAAACATAGGAATTGCAAATTAATATTTTGAACGATTCCGGGAAAACCGGACAGTTAGTACCGGTTCCGAACGATTCTCGATGCCCAACCCTACTCTCAAATGTATGTTTTTTGATAATTATGTAGGGTACTGTGTTAGGATAGACTAAGTGCTATGTAAAATACAGTACGGTACGTATAAGGTGTATTTTGGACAGATTTTCCGACTTACGACGATTTTCGAGTTACGACGCGACGCAGGAACGGAACTACGTCGTAACTCGGGGACTACCTGTACTACAAAAAACAATTTTAAAGGCAGAAAAAAATGTCAAGTTATTCTGTTCTGAACAAAGGACCACCTGTGATAAAGGTTATTTTTTAATATCACCTATTCGAATTTAACAAAGTTAATTAACAGCTAAATCACCCTTCCAGTACACTAGTACAGGTAGTCCCCTCCTTTAAGAGTTTTACCGCTGTTATAAATGACAATTTATAAACTTTATTGTTGCTAAAAAAATACTTGAACATTAAAACCACATGATTGGTAATAATACAGGCAAATCGCCTGTTATAGAGAAGGCAGCATTTATATTTCATATTTATTTTTACGCCGTATGTCCTTCCTGATGCAACCACAGACTTCTGTGTGAAGCAGAGAGCTGCTATCTATGGCTCCCAGAGGAACAGATGGTGGGGGTTAAGGGCTTTGCTCAAGGGCCCAGAGTGGAGCAAATGAGGGTGGAAACAGGTGTGGGTGTTTTACCTTTCCCACCCACATGTTGATGTTGTCAGTACCGGGAGTTGAACCGGCGATCTTACGATCACAGGCCCACCTTCTCTAACATCTGAGCCACCACTCCTACAATAATGATTTAATATAGTGTAGGGTTTAAATTTGAAGAACACGAACACTGGAGAGGACGTTGGTCCATGGGCGAAAGTTAGGATGCCCTTTATTAGTTTTAGCTGTTTGCGCAGATGAAAAAGGACTTTAAAGCTCCACTGACATGTTCTTTTGACTTTTC
>JBBPBX010106972.1:0-11363 GCA_038048925.1 Garcialebias charrua
ATATCTGGACCTGCCATTCTATGTTTGTTTGTCTCTCCTTCCTGTCCTCTCAGGATGAGACTGCAATGAAGCCAAGATTCAACTTAGGTCTCTCTTGAAAATGAGTTCTCGTGGCTCAATGAGACCACCTGTATAAATAAAGAGCAAATACATAAATAAATAAATAAATAAATAAATAAATAAATAAATAAATAAATAAATAAACTTGTCTGCTGGATTCCTTAGATAGAGAACTTTACTAATTGGCTTTTCTATGTATGGGAATGTTCCTGTAAAGCACCCTGAGACAATGTTGTGATTTGGCGCTATATAAATAAACTGAATAGAAGTTAAATTTTCTATTTACCAGTTTCTAAGCATATCTAACAGGCTGGGAGATGATCGCAGCTGCTGCGATGAAAGACAGGTAGATGCTGTCGACAAACGCAAATTAATTTATCTAGCTCTCTGCCTATAAATCTGTTCTTGAATCAGAGCAGCTGTTTTCCTCCCCCAGCCGGGAGGAAAGTGGGTAGTGCTTCTCTCAAAAGGGTTTTCTTTTCTTTTTTCTTCTTTAATCTACACAATTGCAATGTGTTCCTTTATTCCCTCTGCAGTGGTTGAATTTCAGGGGCCAGCTGAGGCCTGTTGGATTGTGATGAAATGGGAATGCATCCAATAGAAAGAGAAAAGTTGAAATACAAGACAAAGAATAGCAATCTAACAATATAACAATGGTAAATTAATAGAAGGGATTGGACATAAAGGGATATAATTTATTAATCTTGCAATATGTTGGTACACTTATTTACATATTCAGAACACACAGATTAACAGGGTTAATTTAAAAGAGTCAAATATGAATATTTTTTTCAGTTTATTCTCTCTGTAGTACTTGTTTTAGTCCCCATTGTTTGTTGTCATTATTCTCTGTTGTTTTCTCAGAACATGCTGATGAAGATTCTCAGTCATCCAGGACATGATAAATAAATAAAAAACGTTCACAAAAGTCCAGTTGTTTTTGTGTTGAACGTTTTTTTTAAATTTCTTAGAACAAACATTTACACTGAACCCTGATAGATCTTTCAAGTGCAGCCTGAAATGCTTTCATAATACACCAAACATGGTTTGGTTTAATAGTTGTGAATGTTTGTAACATATTTGGGTGGCTGTGGCTGAGTGGTTAGAACTGTTGTCCTCCAATGCAAGAGTTGGGGGTTCTAATCCACCAGCAGTCACATGTCGAAGTGTAAGACACTGAACCTGCATTGTCTCTGATGTGTGTCCCACTGGTGTATGAATGTGATCTAAAAGCACTGATTAGTCTCATTAGACTGATTTGTCCAATTAGCTTTGTATAGATCTAGTAGAGTGCTACTAGATTATTGATACTTATTCCTACTATAGTGGGTTCAAGCCCCGGTACCGACAACATCAAAAAATGTGGGTGGAAAAAGCACTTTGGCGCAACTGTTAGGCTACCTCTCAGTGAGCAGGTCCCTGGTTCAAATCCCGGTCCAGAAAAAGGTGAAACACCTGCCTCCACCCTCATTGGCCCCACTCTGGGCCCCTGAGCAAGGCCCTTAACCCCCACCATCTGTTCCCTAAACAGGTCTCTCTTGAAAATGAAAATTGTGGCTCAAAGAGACTACCTGTATTTAAAAAAAGGTGAGTGAAAAACAAAAATTCCAGTCTAGATGTGACAAATGCATGAACCATTTTTTCTGCATCATTTTTGGATAAGATGTTTCTAATTTTAGCAATATTATGCAGGTGGAATAAGGTGGTTCTAGTAAAGTCTTTAATGTGGGGACTTAAGGGAATGGATCCCCTGCGATAAGCAAGAGACTATACTCCAGTTTCCTCCCACAGACCAAACAGAAACCTGTTCATTGTTAACTTTAAATTGTCCTTGTGTAGGTGAGTATTGTTGGTCATTTGTCTCCATATATAACCATGTGATGGACATGCAGCCTATCCAGAATGTAACCCAACTTTCATGCAGTTTTATAATGGAAGGATGGATGAATTAAATACTGTTATAAATACTGGGGACGAGATGGTGTAGTGGTAATGGCAGTTGTCTCCCGATCGGAAGGTTGGAGGTTTGAATCCTGAGTTCCCACACCATGTGTTGTTGTGTCCCTGGGCAAGACACTTAACCCCGAGTTGCTCCCGGTAGGACTGGCTGGCTGGTGCTGTAAAGCGCTTTGGGGCCCCTCATAGGGGGCTGGAAGGCGCTATATAAGTAAGCTCCATTTACCATGAATTAAAGTGCGACTAAACCCAAAATTAACTTTTTTTAGCTGATAAACTCCCTAGAATGTGTTTAAAATATTATCTAGCACTATGGCTGTGTTTATTTTCACATAATTGTGCATATCTGTGTAAATTGGCAATATTTGGTCTAAAACTGTGTTTACGGTAGTCCTTTGGGTTGAACAGAGGTTATTGCACCTTAATTTTCATATTGGTCAGGACTGTTCACTCTGATGTGTCTTGTACACTCTGATGTCACAAAGGTGGTTCAAGCAGAGCCAATCCCCTGCAGAGATGAGAAGTGCATACCTTATATGGAAGTGCTGCATTTCACTCCTGACAAGCGGTTTTATTTTTATTTTCATTTTCATTTTTTTAGGCCTTTGGTTTTGGATGGAATGGGTGGAATAGATAAATACATCTACATGTTTATTCTTTGTTGTTGCTTGGTGTATGTTGTTGGCTAGAGGTTTAATTTGTTTTAGGTTGTTGCAGGTGGAGGCGTGAACAAAAGCACAACTCTACCTCCACCCCTCCTTGTCTCTCGACACGCCCATTTTCAGGGAGATTTTGGAAAGAGGAGTTACCGATCCACAGGGTGTGGAGTTGCTCTTTAAATACTGTTATATTTAATCATGTGATCATTTACTCAAGTCTTATTATGTGGATTGAAATTTAGCAGTTTCTCACCTGAAAAAGGCAGCAAACGGAACAATCACAGTTTCGAGATTTTTAGTTCTGAAATAGTCTTTGTTCTATTTCAACTGAGTATTATGGGTGATGAAACTGTCAAATTCTGTAAAAAAAAAAACTTAAAGCAGAGTGGGGACAAGATGGGCAGCGATACTTTAGGTTGGATTTTTGCTGGGCTCCTGTCATTACAGTAGTCCCTCATTTATTGCTGGGTTTACGTTCCGAAACCCCCTCCCACCACCACCACCACCACCACCACCACCACCACCACACCACCACCACCACCACCACGCAATAAATGAAAATCTGCAAAGTAGCAACGTTATATTTATCTTAGTTTTTATATAAATAAAGGCTTTAGAAACCCTTCTCAAACTTGCAATGTTCTAAACTCTTAACCCTACTTCATTTTAACAACATATATTCAGTACTGTATACAGGGATTCATTTGTAAACTGACTGATGCTGGAACTTAAATAATGGGTGGGCCGGTGGGGGGGATGCGTGGGGGAGGTGGAGGGAGCTAGTAGGTCCTCCTCTCCCTTAAATTTGAAAATAAAATAGATGCTATTTCCTGCATTTCGATGTAGCCTATTTTAATGGGTTGTTAAACATCTACGCTTACCTTCATTTGTAAACCAAACTATCCATCCATTATCTTTTACCCACTTCTTCCATTTTGGGTCACAGGGATCGCCGGTGTCAATGTCCAGCAATCACTGTGCGAGGGACGGGGTACACCCTGGACAGGTCACAAGTCACAGGGGCACATAAAGACAAACAAAACAAACAACCATTCACTCTCACTCACACCTGGGGACAATTTAGAGTTACCAATCAGCCTAACATGCATGTTTTTGGTCTATGGGAGGAAACCAGAGCACCCGCAGAAAACCCACGCATGCACAGCAAGAACATGCAAACTCCACTCAGAAAGGACCCTGGACCAGGATTTGAACCAGAGACCTGCTCACTGAGAGGCAGCCACTCCAACAGTTGCGCCAAAGTGCTGACCACATTTGTAAACACTTGATTAAATTACTATTTTAAAACGCAACAACAGGTTGTGTGTGAATAGAGCCACTCCAATTATGTCAAGCATCCCCCCTCCCACACACACACATACACTTCATGTTTCTGAGCCAAACTCTTCTCCACTAAATTCACCCTGTTCATTGTTGCTCCTGCTGCTTCATTCTCAATTATGACCGCCTTCTCGGTTGTCCAAGGACAATCCATCCATCCATCCATCCATTTATTTTATGAAAGTAAATTGGACTGTGTTTTCAACATTTTGATAACTTATTTTGACAAATTAGCGCCGTTGTTTTGATACGTGATTAATGTGAATAATACTCATCAAACATTTCTCTCGTGTTTGTATTTCTTTTACTGTAGCTAAGCTTTTTTATTTATTATGTGTGAAACATATGTGTGAGTTCACATCAGCAGTTATAAAGGCTCTGTAGAGCTGTCTGAAGACTTTCAATCTACCTAGTGGAGCTACCACCTGAGTTATGGCTAAACCACACTGGAGCCTCTCCTCTAAGGGGTATAACAAACTAAGTCTAACCACTGGAGTATTACCCAGAGTAATCTTAGGTTAGTTCCACTTAAGGCTGTGTTGAAGGTGACTCACCCAGATTTGTTAACGACCTCCATCTGTGAGCCACACCCTTATCTCACCCTATGGTTCGCCCAACTTAGCAGCCCAACTTAGCAGCCAAAGTTGGTTCATCGACCACAGGGAAACTTACATTAATGTTCATTCCCTTTCATTGTAAAATGGCCATTCTTACTGAGCTGGTGCTTTTTAGAATCCAGGGATTGAATTCAAGGATGTTTTCTTAATACTCACAGCTGAGAAAACCATTTAAAGCCTTCCCATTTAATAAAAGTTGAACCAAACTTTCCTAAATCAATGAACACAAAGTGGTGAAATGATAGTCCAGAGTTTTACATTTTTTGCTTTGCTTTAATCAGTGATTTGCAAGGGGAACAGCATTAATATCACAATCAAAAAATGATTACATTTTATTATTTAGTGAAATCAGTAATAAAGAGTCCATACATTGCTTGAGGGAGGATCTTGTTGATTGATTTGATGTCATAAGGATTAAAAGTCCACTAAAATGGTGATTTCTTCACTCCGGTGAGCTGAGTTAGGAGGTTATGAGTCTGCGAAGCTCTGTGACCTACTGAGCGAAAGCCTTCACTTCCTTTTGGGGTCAGTCACGCCTAGAGCCTTAGAGCATGCTAAAACCCTTAAGAACTCCTAAAATTCCTCAGTCAACGTACAAAAAATCTTCCCAAGTTGTTATTATTGATCTTATTAGGACAGGTTTTATGGGATGGCTTCCATAAACCGAGGACCAAGATTTTGATAATATTAATCTGATTTCCTTATTTTGTTGGTAAAAGTATTGCTATTATTTCATGTAAAATTTAGAAAGAATGATAAATCAGGGTGTCTCTTATCATATCTTTGTCTGCTCAATCATCCAGTTACCAAATCCAATATAGGTAATACTCGACTTACGGTCTCGACTTACGGCGTTTTATGGTTACGACGTACCTCCCATTAAAAAAATATATATATAAATATTAAAAAAATTATTTTGAAAAGCCGAGTTACGTAGTTTCCGGTTTCCGGTTTTACTAGCTATGGAGGCTACAACTGCCCTGTACTCTCTAAAGAAGGTAAGTCTGGTCCTCTAAACATTCAAAAAACAAAACAAAACTGTACATTGTACAACTTACTGTTATTATGGGTACTGTGAACGCGGTTTTACGTTGTAAACGAATACGTACGGAGGATGGACTGAGCTGGACGGCGGTTTTACGACATAAACGCAATACAGAATATGGAAGAGGGACGGAGGAACGGTTTCACCAGCATACCAGTAGGTTATTAACTCTTTTTTCCTTCATTATGGCTCCCAAATGTATGTGTGTTTTGATAATTATGTAGGGTACTGTGTTAGGATAGGCTAAGTGCTTGGTAAAATACAGTACTGCACGTATATGGTTCAGTATGTACGTATGGTCCAACTTACGTCGAAATTTGCTTTACGACGTTGCACAGGAATTGAACTCCATCGTAAGTCGAGGACTACCTGTAATTCTCAGTCTGTGTTCATCCCAAAGATCCAATCCCCTGGCACAAACAAAGTAATATTGTGTATGCTGTTCGGTGTCAGGAGGGCTATGATCATTCTTACATCAGGGAAACTAAAAGGCCACTGGCCAAAAGGATGACCCAGCAAAGAAGAGCAACATCAGGCCAGGACTCTGCAATCTACACTCATCTTCAGGCCAGTGGCCACTTGTTCAGGGATGAAGATGTCCACATCCTTGATAGAGAAACATCCATAAGTTCACCCTCCATGTTAAAAACTCTGCGTCTGACTCTTCGAAAACAAGCAATAAGGCAGGGTAACACACTGGCTGCTAACTGCTATACACGCTCTCTCTAGTGGGGACCAATGTTTTTCACGGATGTGGTCCATGAGCAGTCGTCCGGTTGATTTAAGAGCCCGTAAATAAGTTTTTTCGTTTTTACTGATAGATAATTAGTTATTAGCGGTACTGCATTTTAAATAAAAATAGCGCAAATCCGCTTATGAATTATAAAAGTTAGTCAATCCGCTATAGCGCTAACAAATTGTTTAGGTCCGCTATCAGTGGATTAGCGCTTTAGCGCTCCCTAGTGGTCTGGTGCCTACCACTGCTCATCAGCAATTGATGTCAATCATAAACACTTCTCAAAGAGCAACAGCTATTGACATCCATCAGCAACAATTGATGTCAATCATAAACAGTTTTCAAAGAGCAGCAGCTATTGACATCCATCATCAGCTGTTAGGCTGATTGGTAACTCTAAATTGACCCTGGGTGTGAGTGAAACAGGTCCCTCTTGGGAATGAGTCCCCGTGGCTCAACGAGGCTAGCCTGTATAAATAAAGGTTGAATGAATCAGCAATTGATGTCAATCATCAGTAGCAAATCACATCCATCAGAAACATGTTGCAACCATCATATATGTAAAACCAGTGCCTTGGTGTGTAGTCCATGTCCATGTGCATGAAAAACAAGTCCATGAACTCTAAAAAAAGCTAGAAGCAGCAGAAAAGGAAAACAAAATTCCCTTACTTTGATTGAAGTGTAGGTAGACAGGCTGTATGATGTGTTTATCAAGTTCAAACCTGGATCAGTTGAAACTGCTTAGCCATTGCTCAACCATGAATGATGGGAGCATTTTAGTCCAAGTGTGAGTTCAGGTGTGTGGTCCTGATGTGAGCAGGTCTGTCCATCAGATCAGGTGTGGTTTTTTTTGGCAGCAGTCATTGAGGCAGAAGGTGTTGACACACAGGTGATGGATGAAGGCAGCAGTGAGGAGGCACAACGACAGAGGCAGGCAAGAGTTAGAACCGGACACACGTCCATCCATGAGGCAGGTGCAGGAGGTGTTCTGTGTAGAAATTCACACAAGCATGAACATCTGCAGTTAAAGCTGGACAATGACCTGCAAAGAGAACATGAAAAACAGACAGAAAACAAGTTTGACTCACTGCAGGTGTTCACAAACATGTGAGTCAGGAGACAAGCTAGAGCAGCAGTGAGGAGGCACGACAACAGAGGCAGGCAGGAGTTAGAACTGGACACACGTCCATCCATGAGACAGGTGCAGGAGGTGTGTTTTGTGTAGAAATTCACACAAACATGAACATCTGCAGTTAAAGCTGGACAATGACCTGCAAAGAGAACATGAAAAACAGACATAAAACAAGTTCTACTCACCTGTGTGGTGTGGTACATTTATAGAGATGGAGGAGGTACAGGAGGCTGGTCCATGAGGCAAGAGCAGCATGTTGGTTCTGTTGAAACCCATACACAGATGTCAACATCTGCAGAAATGAAAACATAGACAAGAACAACTTCTCCTTACCTGTGTGGTGTGGTGCATTTGTGGAGATGGAGGAGGTACAGGAGGCTGGACCATGAGGAAAGAGCAGCAGATTGGTTCTGTTGAAACCCCTTACACAGACGTCAACATCTGCAGAAATGAAAACACAGACAAGAACAACTTCTCCTTACCTGTGTGGTATGGTGCATTTGTGGAGATGGAGGAGGTACAGGAGGCTGGACCATGAGGAGAGAGCAGCAGGTTGGTTCTGTTGAAATCCATACACAGACATAAACTTCTGCAGAAATGAAAACACAGACAAGAACAACTTCTCCTTACCTGTGTGGTGTGGTGCACATGTGTGGATGGACCAGGGGGACGTGACACTTTGGAGGCTGTCGAGAGAGAGGTGATGATTACAGTAAATGTATCTATAACATAAAACAAAAAATAAAGTTAAAAAAATTAACATGTCTTTGCTGTACCTTTCCGACGATCCTGTACTGGTATGTGAAGGTGGGCAGGTCAGTGATGGGATGGTGGAGCTGGTGGAGAGGAGGGAGAGGAGGAGGAGCAGCAGGTTATGAACATAAGCAAATACAAATTGATTAACATATGAAGTTACTGTGTGTAACATGACACAACTCAGAAAAATAAAAAATAACATTTCATTACAGTACTGTACCTAAAGGGAGGGAGCGGGGGGGAGGTGTCTTATACTGGGGAGAGGGTGAGCTGTCCATGGACTCCTTCTGGCTTGCTGCAGGAGGACTGGATGCCCTTTCTTCTGATGCACCAGCATATCCTGGAGGCGGTGTAGAGACCTTTGTTATGAATTAGAGCATGCTGCTCTGCACCTGCTCCTGCTTTTTGTCATCCAGGATCTGCTGGTAACACGCAATGTCGTTCATGACAGCCCGAGAGACCCTGGAGAACATCTCCCCATCGACGTCCTGCGCCTCCATCCTTGCCAGGAAGCTGTGTAGCTCTTTAAAGCCCTTCACCATCTCCTGCCTGGTGAAAGTCTTGGCCGGATGGATGGGGGTGACCTGCTCCTCTTCCTCATCCGGGACGTGCCTGTCCAGCTGCATCAGGTCGTCCAGGGACAAATCCTGACCTGCTTCACCAAGCAGCTGTTGGACATCGTCCTCATCCATGTCGAGTTCCAGTGACCTGCCCATCCTCACAACGTCCTCGATGACACTGTCCACTTCCTGGGAATCGTGAGCCTCCTGAACAAGATGTGGACACAACTTCTTCCACACTCCGTACAAGTTGTTCTGTGTCACCCATTCCCAGGAACGATCAATGTTCAGTACAGCATCGTGGATGTTGTACTGTCTCCAGAAGTCTTTCAGGGTGACTTCTTTAGACTTCTCGGTTGCCTCCAAAGCGTCACGGATGACCCTCTGAAGGTAGTACGCCTTGAACGTACTGATCACCCCCTGGTCCATTGGCTGGATCAAAGACGTGGTATTGGGAGGCAGGTACACCACCTTCACATGGCTGTCCAACTCGGTGAGATCAGGAGGGTACCCTGGAGCGTTGTCCAACACCAGCAGGACATTAAAGGGAATCTTCTTGATTTTGCAAAATCGCCGGACATCTGGTACAAAGTGGTTGGTGAACCAACTTGAAAACACAGCCAGTGTCACCCAGGCCTTCGAATTTGCGCTCCAATAGACTGGCAACTGTCTTTTATTAATATTTTTGAAGGCTCTGGGGTTTTCAAATTGGTACACCAAAAACGGCTTGAGTTTGCAATCCCCAGAAGCATTCCCCACGAACAACAACGTCAAACGCTCCTTGCCGACCTTGTGACCTGGTGCTGTTTGTTCGTACTTGCTAATGTAGGTCCTGTCGGGCAAACACTTCGAGAACAGCCCTGTTTCATCGACATTGAACACCTGCTGGGCAGTGTACCTGCCGTCACTACGTCAGTGTGTCAGGGAAGGCCGCAGCTGCCTCGTGGTCAGCACCGGCGGACTCACCTCTTTAAATGCACACAAACATCACACGGTTAAGCTGTTGTAACACTGTAGTAAAAGGAAAAATGAAAAAAAAAACACATCATAAGTCGGGGACTACCTATTAAAAAATAAAAAATGAGAAATTAAATCCTCACCCTGTATCTTGAGATTGTGGAAGTTGCTTCTCTCTTTAAAACGTTGAAACCAACCTTTTGAGGCGTTGAACTGCTCAGGTCCACTGGCCCCACTCTCTTCCCCATCACCCCCCCTGACGTGCTGCCTGACGTCCCTTCTCCTGCGCTCTGTGCAGATGTGCCTTCTCCTGAATCACTCTGTGCACCCCCTCCCCCGTTGCACCTCCCCCACTCCTCGCTTGTTCTTGCAGCCTACGATAAATCATCCTCGCCTTTTCACATATCACAGACATGCTCACGGGCACACGTCTTTGCGAACAGTTTTCCAACCATAGCACAAGCAACCTCTCCATCTCCACAATCAAACCTGTCCTCTGTTTTGTAATAATGGTCGACCTCATGGGAGCCGAATCACGCATGTGTTTTAAAATGCGCTCTCTGTCCTCCGTAATCATTCCCACAGTCGACCTGGCTAACCCTAGCTTGTCTCCAATCGCCTTCGGTGTCATGCCCTGATCTGACATTTTTATAATTTTTACCTTCGTCTCCAGCGTAATTGTTTTACACGGTTTCTTACCCTCGCCCGCATCCGCTGAATTTCCCCTTCCACTTCTCTTTCCACTTGGCTTCCGTCCCATTTTGAAAAATAAAGCTAACGTTAACTCGCAATGCTAAGCTAATGCTAACTTGTTCGTTCGTTGTTCGTATCTCTTGTTCACTCGCCAAAACTAACCGGCGCGGTCGAAATGGCACGACCTTTTAAATAGTACCGCTTTACTTGTACGTATCCCTCAGCCGCCAGGTACACTTCGGCTGTGTGTACTTCCATCGGCAGCCCAACCCCCACTCTCGCTGGCGGTAGTTTTCCACTCACTGTCATGCGTACTATCATGCGCCAACACACAACAGCCTAGGCAATCCCCTCCGCCACCGTGCTCTAATGATGCACTTATGCCGTAGCTCGATTACATACTTCTAATAGGGCTCGTTCGTAAGTCCCCCATGTAGTATGCCGTAGCGCGATTACATACTTTGCAACGTGGTTCGTTTGTAAGTCCCGTATTTTGTGCCGTATCTCGATGTCATTCTTTCAACGGGGCTCGTTCGTAAGTCCGGGTTGCCGTAGGTCGAGGGTTCCCTGTATATATATACATATACAGTATATATATATATATATATACATATACAGTATATATAAAATATTATAAAATATATATTATTTCTCACCCTCCACGGGTGGTCCGTCATTCTCTGAGCTCGGGTCCTCTACCAGAGGCCTGGGAGCTTGAGGGTTCTGAGCAGTATCTTCGCTGTGCCTAGGACTGCACATTTCTGGACTGAGATGTCCGATGTTGTTCCAGGGATCTGTTTTAGCCACTGCTCCAGTTTGGAGGTGAAAACATGGATTGGTTAGAAATGGTC
>JBBPBX010106973.1:0-11362 GCA_038048925.1 Garcialebias charrua
CCATCACCAGGTCCATCATCAGGTCTGTCACAAGGTCTGTCACTAGGACCATCACCAGGCCAGTCACTAGGTCTGTCACCAGGTTCATCACCAGGTCCATTACCAGGTCTTTCACCAGGTCTAACACCAGGTCTGTCACTGGGCCAGTCACCAGGTCTGTCACCAGGTCCATCATCATGTCCTTCATAAGTTCTGTCAACAAATCCATCATCAGGTCCATCACCAAGTCCATCACCAGGTCCATCACCAGGTCTGTCATCACGTCCATCACCAGGTCCATCATGAGGTCCATCATCAGGTCCGGCATCAGGTCCGTCACCAGGTCCTTCATAAGTTCTGTCACCAAATCCATCATCAGGTCCATCACCAAGTCCATCATTAGGTCCATCATCAGGTCCATCACCAGGTCCATCACCAGGTCCGTCATCACGTCCATCACCAGGTCCATCATCAGGTCCGTCATCAGGTCCATCATAAGTTCTGTCACCAAATCCGTCATCAGGTCCATCACCAGGTCAATCACCAGGTCCATCATCAGGTCCATCATCAGGTCCTTCATAAGTTCTGTCACCAAATCTGTCATCAGGTCCATCATCAGGTCTGTCACCAAATCTGTCATCAGGTCCATCACCAAGTCCATCATCAGGTCCGTCATCAGATCCATCATCAGGTCCATCATCCAGTCCTTCATAAGTTCTGTCCCTAAATCCGTCATCAGGTCCTTCACCAGGTCCTTCACCAGGTCCATCATCAGGTCCGTCATCAGGTCCGTCACAAGGTCCAACATCAGGTCCTTCATAAGTTCTGTCACCAAATCCGTCATCAGGTCCGTCACCAGGTCCATCACTAGGTCTGTCATCAGGTCCATCATCAGGTCCTTCATAAGTTCTGTCACCAAATCCGTCATCAGGTCCATCACCAAGTCCATCACCAGGTCCATCATCAGGTCCATCACCAGGTCCATCATCAGGTAAATCACCAGGTCCATCAACAGGTCCGTCATCAGGTCCATCATCAGGTCCATCATAAGTTCTGTCACCAAATCCGTCATCAGGTCCATCATAAGTTGTGTCACAAAATCCGTCATCAGGTCCATCACCAGGTCAATCACCAGGTCCATCATCAGGTCCATCATAAGTTCTGTCACCAAATCCGTCATCAGGTCCATCACCAGGTCAATCACCATGTCCATCATCAGGTCCATCATCAGGTCCGTCATCAGGTCCATCATCAGGTCCGTCATCAGGTCCATCATCAGGTCCATCACCAGGTCCATCACCAGGTCCATCACCAGGTCCATCACCAGGTCCGTCATCACATCCATCACCATGTCCATCATCAGGTCCATCATCAGGTCCGTCAACAGGTCCATCATCAGGTCCGTCATCAGGTCCATTGTCAGGTCCGTCATGAGGTCCATCATAAGTTCTGTCACCAAATCCGTCATCATGTCAGTCACCAAGTCCATCACCAGGTCCATCACCAAGTCCATCATCAGGTCCGTCACCAGGCCCATCATCAGGTCCATCATCAGGTCCTTCATCAGGTTCGTCAACGTGTCCATCAACAGGTCTGTCACCAGGTCTGTCACAAAGTCTGTCAGCAGGTCCATCATAAGTTCCGTCACCAAATCTGTCATCAGGTCTGTCACCAAGTTCCTTATCAGGTCCATCAACAAGTCCATCATCAGGTCCGTCACCAGGTCTGTCACAAAGTCTGTCACCAGGTCCATCACCAAGTCCATCATCAGGTCCGTCACCAAGTCCATCATCAGGTCCGTCACCAAGTCCATCACCAAGTTCATCACCAGGTCCATCACCAGGTCCATCACAAAGTCCATCATCAGGTCCGTCACCAGGTCCATCACCAGGTCCATCATCAGGTCTGTCACCACTAGATCCATCACCAGGTCCATCATCACGTCTGTCACAAGGTCTGTCACTAGGACCATCACCAGGCCAGTCACTAGGTTCATCACCAGGTCCATTACCAGGTCTTTCACTAGGTCTATCACCAGGTCTGTCACGGGGCCAGTCACCAGGTCTGTCACCAGGTCCATCATCAGGTCCATCATAAGTTCTGTCACCAAATCCATCATCAGGTCCATCACCAAGTCCATCACCAGGTCCATCACCAGGTCTGTCATCATGTCCATCACCAGGTCCATCATGAGGTCCATCATCAGGTCCGTCATCAGGTCCGTCACCAGGTCCTTCAGGAGTTCTTTCACCAAATCCATCATCAGGTCCATCACCAAGTCCATCATTAGGTCCATCATCAGGTCCATCACCAGGTCCATCACCAAGTCCATCATTAGGTCCGTCATCACGTCCATCACCAGGTCGATCATCAGGTCCGTCATCAGGTCCATCATCAGGTCCGTCATCAGGTCCATCATAAGTTCTGTCACCAAATCCGTCATCAGGTCAGTCACCAAGTTCATCACCAGGTCCATCACAAAGTCCATCATCAGGTCCGTCACCAGGTCTATCACCAGGTCCATCATCAGGTCCGTCATCAGGTCCATCATCAGGTCCGTCATCAGGTCCATCATAAGTTCTGTCACCAAATCCGTCATCAGGTCAGTCACCAAGTCCATCACCAGGTCCATCACAAAGTCCATCATCAGGTATGTCACCAGGTCTATCACCAGGTCCATCATCAGGTCCATCATCAGGTTCGTCACCAGGTCCGGAACCAGGTCTGTCGCCAGGTCTGTCACAAAGTCTTTCAGCAGGTCCATCATAATTCCGTCATGAAATCCGTCATCAGGTCTGTCACCAAGTTCGTTATCAGGTCCATCACCAGGTCCATCATCAGGTCCATCATCAGGTCCATCATAAGTTCTGTCACCAAATCCGTCATCAGGTCCATCACCAGGTCAATCACCAGGTCCATCATCAGGTCCATCATCAGGTCCTTCATAAGTTCTGTCACCAAATCTGTCATCAGGTCCATCATCAGGTCTGTCACCAAATCTGTCATCCGGTCCATCACCAAGTCCATCATCAGGTCCGTCATCAGGTCCATCATCAGGTCCATCATCCAGTCCTTCATAAGTTCTGTCCCTAAATCCGTCATCAGGTCCTTCACCAGGTCCTTCACCAGGTCCATCATCAGGTCCGTCATCAGGTCCGTCACAAGGTCCAACATCAGGTCCTTCATAAGTTCTGTCACCAAATCCGTCATCAGGTCCGTCACCAGGTCCATCACTAGGTCTGTCATCAGGTCCATCATCAGGTCCTTCATAAGTTCTGTCACCAAATCCGTCATCAGGTCCATCACCAAGTCCATCACCAGGTCCATCATCAGGTCCATCACCAGGTCCATCATCAGGTAAATCACCAGGTCCATCAACAGGTCCGTCATCAGGTCCATCATCAGGTCCATCATCAGGTCCATCATAAGTTCTGTCACCAAATCCGTCATCAGGTCCATCACCAGGTCAATCACCAGGTCCATCATCAGGTCCATCATAAGTTCTGTCACCAAATCCGTCATCAGGTCCATCACCAGGTCAATCACCAGGTCCATCATCAGGTCCATCATAAGTTCTGTCACTAAATCCGTCATCAGGTCCATCACCAGGTCAATCACCAGGTCCATCATCAGGTCCATCACCAGGTCAATCACCAGGTCCATCATCAGGTCCATCATCAGGTCCTTCATAAGTTCTGTCACCAAATCTGTCATCAGGTCCATCACCAGGTCCATCACCAAGTCCATCATCAGGTCCGTCATCAGGTCCATCATCAGGACCATCATCCGGTCCTTCATAAGTTCTGTCCCTAAATCAGTCATCAGGTCCTTCACCAGGTCCTTCACCAGGTCCATCATCAGGTCCGTCATCAGGTCCGTCACAAGGTCCAACATCAGGTCCTTCATAAGTTCTGTCACCAAATCCGTCATCAGGTCCATCACCAAGTCCATCACCAGGTCC
Organism: Garcialebias charrua; assembly: GCA_038048925.1. Taxonomy (NCBI): domain Eukaryota; kingdom Metazoa; phylum Chordata; class Actinopteri; order Cyprinodontiformes; family Rivulidae; genus Garcialebias; species Garcialebias charrua. Next base: position 3,941 of record JBBPBX010106973.1, read on the forward strand.
ATCATCAGGTCCATCACCAGGTCCATAACCAGGTCCGTCCTTACATCCATCACCATGTCCATCATCAGGTCCATCATCAGGTCCATCATCAGGTCCGTCATCAGGTCCATCATCAGGTCCGTCATCAGGTCCATCATCAGGTCCATCACCAGGTCCATCACCAGGTCCATCACCAGGTCCGTCATCACATCCATCACCATGTCCATCATCAGGTCCATCATCATGTCCTTCACCAGGTCCATCATCAGGTCCGTCATCAGGTCCGTCACAAGGTCCAACATCAGGTCCTTCATAAGTTCTGTCACCAAATCCGTCATCAGGTCCATCACCAAGTCCATCACCAGGTCCATCATCAGGTCCATCACCAGGTCCATAACCAGGTCCGTCCTCACATCCATCACCATGTCCATCATCAGGTCCATCATCAGGTCCGTCATCAGGTCCATCATCAGGTCCGTCATCAGGTCCATCATCAGGTCCATCACCAGGTCCATCACCAGGTCCATCACCAGGTCCATCACCAGGTCCGTCATCACATCCATCACCATGTCCATCATCAGGTCCATCATCAGGTCCGTCAACAGGTCCATCATCAGGTCCGTCATGAGGTCCATCATAAGTTCTGTCACCAAATCCGTCATCATGTCAGTCACCAAGTCCATCACCAGGTCCATCACCAAGTCCATCATCAGGTCCGTCACCAGGCCCATCATCAGGTCCATCATCAGGTCCTTCATCAGGTTCGTCAACGTGTCCATCACCAGGTCTGTCACCAGGTCTGTCACAAAGTCTGTCAGCAGGTCCATCATAAGTTCCGTCACCAAATCTGTCATCAGGTCTGTCACCAAGTTCATTATCAGGTCCATCAACAAGTCCATCATCAGGTCCGTCACCAGGTCTGTCACAAAGTCTGTCACCAGGTCCATCACCAAGTCCATCATCAGGTCCGTCACCAAGTCCATCATCAGGTCCGTCACCAAGTCCATCACCAAGTTCATCACCAGGTCCATCACCAGGTCCATCACAAAGTCCATCATCAGTTCCGTCACCAGGTCCATCACCAGGTCCATCATCAGGTCTGTCACCACTAGATCCATCACCAGGTCCATCATCAGGTCTGTCACAAGGTCTGTCACTAGGACCATCACCAGGCCAGTCACTAGGTTCATCACCAGGTCCATTACCAGGTCTTTCACCAGGTCTATCACCAGGTCTGTCACTGGGCCAGTCACCAGGTCTGTCACCAGGTCCATCATCAGGTCCATCATAAGTTCTGTCACCAAATCCATCATCAGGTCCATCACCAAGTCCATCACCAGGTCCATCACCAGGTCTGTCATCATGTCCATCACCAGGTCCATCATGAGGTCCATCATCAGGTCCGTCATCAGGTCCGTCACCAGGTCCTTCATGAGTTCTTTCACCAAATCCATCATCAGGTCCATCACCAAGTCCATCATTAGGTCCATCATCAGGTCCATCACCAGGTCCATCACCAAGTCCATCATTAGGTCCGTCATCACGTCCATCACCAGGTCGATCATCAGGTCCGTCATCAGGTCCATCATCAGGTCCGTCATCAGGTCCATCATAAGTTCTGTCACCAAATCCGTCATCAGGTCAGTCACCAAGTTCATCACCAGGTCCATCACAAAGTCCATCATCAGGTCCGTCACCAGGTCCATCATCAGGTCCGTCATCAGGTCCATCATAAGTTCTGTCACCAAATCCGTCATCAGGTCAGTCACCAAGTCCATCACCAGGTCCATCACAAAGTCCATCATCAGGTATGTCACCAGGTCTATCACCAGGTCCATCATCAGGTCCATCATCAGGTTCGTCACCAGGTCCGGAACCAGGTCTGTCACCAGGTCTGTCACAAAGTCTTTCAGCAGGTCCATCATAATTCCGTCATGAAATCCGTCATCAGGTCTGTCACCAAGTTCGTTATCAGGTCCATCACCAAGTCCATCATCATGTCTGTCACCAGGTCCATCATCAGGTTTGTCCCCAGGTCCATCACCAGGTCCGGCACCAGGTCTGTCACCAGGTCCATCAGGTTTGTCACCAGGTCCATCACCAGGTCCGGTACCAGGTCTTTCACAAAGTCTGTCAGCAGGTCCATCATAAGTTCCATCACCAAATCCTTCATCAGGTCCGTCACCAAGTTCGTTATCAGGTCCATCACCAAGTCCATGACCAAGTCCATCATCAGGTCCATAACCAGGTCCGTCATCACGTCCATCACCATGTCTATCATCAGGTCCATCATCAGGTCCGTCATCAGGCCCGTCATCAGGTCTGTCATCAGGTCCATCATCAGGTCCATCACCAGGTCCATCACCAGGTCCGTCATCACGTCCATCACCAGGTCCATCACCAGGTCCATCATCAGGTCCATCATCAGGTCCGTCATCAGGTCCATCGTCAGGTCCGTCATGAGATCCATCATAAGTTCTGTCACCAAATCCGTCATCATGTCAGTCACCAAGTTCATCACCAGGTCCATCACCAAGTCCATCATCAGGTCCATCACCAGGTCCGTCACCATGTCCATCACCAGGTCTGTCACCAGGTCTGTCACAAAGTCTGTCATCAGGTCCATCATAAGTTCCGTCACCAAATCCGTCATCAGGTCCGTCACAAAGTCCATCACCAAGTTCATCACTAGGTCTGTCACCAGGTCCATTACCAGGTCCATCATCAGGTCTGTCACCAGGTCCATCACCAGGTCCATCATCAGGTCTGTCACCACTAGGTCCATCACCAGGTCCATCATCAGGTCTGTCACAAGGTCTGTCACTAGGACCATCACCAGGCCACTCACCAGGTCTGTCACCAGGTTCATCACCAGGTCCATTACCAGGTCTTTCACCAGGTCTAACACCAGGTCTGTCACTGGGCCAGTCACCAGGTCTGTCACCAGGTCCATCATCATGTCCTTCATAAGTTCTGTCAACAAATCCATCATCAGGTCCATCACCAAGTCCATCACCAGGTCCATCACCAGGTCTGTCATCACGTCCATCACCAGGTCCATCATGAGGTCCATCATCAGGTCCGGCATCAGGTCCGTCACCAGGTCCTTCATAAGTTCTGTCACCAAATCCATCATCAGGTCCATCACCAAGTCCATCATTAGGTCCATCATCAGGTCCATCACCAGGTCCATCACCAGGTCCGTCATCACGTCCATCACCAGGTCCATCATCAGGTCCGTCATCAGGTCCATCATAAGTTCTGTCACCAAATCCGTCATCAGGTCAGTCACCAAGTTCATCACCAGGTCCATCACAAAGTCCATCATCAGGTCCGTCACCAGGTCTATCACCAGGTCCATCATCAGGTCCGTCATCAGGTCCATCATCAGGTCCGTCATCAGGTCCATCATAAGTTCTGTCGCCAAATCCGTCATCAGGTCAGTCACCAAGTCCATCACCAGGTCCATCACAAAGTCCATCATCAGGTATGTCACCAGGTCTATCACCAGGTCCATCATCAGGTCCATCATCAGGTTCGTCACCAGGTCCGGCACCAGGTCTGTCATCAGGTCTGTCACAAAGTCTTTCAGCAGGTCCATCATAATTTCCATCATGAAATCCGTCATCAGGTCAGTCACCAAGTTCGTTATCAGGTCCATCACCAAGTCCATCATCAGGTCTGTCACCAGGTCCATCATGAGGTTTGTCACCAGGTCCATCACCAGGTCCGGCACCAGGTCTGTCACCAGGTCCATCAGGTTTGTCACCAGGTCCATCACCAAGTCCGGCAACAGGTCTGTCACAAAGTATGTCAGCAGGTCCATCATAAGTTCCATCACCACATCCTTCATCAGGTCCGTCACCAAGTTCGTTATCAGGTCCATCACCAAGTCCATCACCAAGTCCATCATCAGGTCCATCACCAGGTCCATAACCAGGTCCGTCATCACGTCCATCACCATGTCCATCATCAGGTCCATCATCAGGTCCGTCATCAGGTCCATCATCAGGTCCGTCATCAGGTCCATCATCAGGTCCATCACCAGGTCCATCACCAGGTCCGTCATCACGTCCATCACCATGTCCATCAACAGGTCCATCATCAGGTCCGTCATCAGGTCCATCGTCAGGTCCGTCATGAGGTCCATCATAAGTTCTGTCACCAAATCCGTCATCATGTCAGTCACCAAGTCCATCACCAGGTCCATCACCAAGTCCATCATCAGGTCCATCACCAGGTCCATCATCAGGTCCGTCATCAGGTCCTTCATCAGGTTCGTCACCATGTCCATCACCAGGTCTGTCACAAAGTCTGTCAGTAGGTCCATCATAAGTTCCGTCACCAAATCCGTCATCAGGTCCGTCACCAAGTTCATTATCAGGTCCATCAACAATTCTATCACCACGTCCATCATCAGGTCCGTCACCAGGTCTGTCACAAAGTCCGTCACCAGGTCCATCACCAAGTCCATCATCAGGTCCGTCACCAAGTCCATCATCAGGTCCGTCACCAAGTCCATCACCAAGTTCATCACCAGGTCTGTCACCAGGTCCATTACCAGGTCCATCATCAGGTCTGTCACCACTAGGTCCATCACTAGGTCCATTATTAGGTCTGTCACAAGGTCTGTCACTAGGACCATCACCAGGCCAGTCACCAGGTCTGTCACCAGGTTCATCACCAGGTCCATTACCAGGTCTTTCACCAGATCTATCACCAGGTCTGTCACTAGGTCAGTCACCAGGTCTGTCACCAGGTCCATCATCAGGTCCTTCATAAGTTCTGTCACCAAATCCATCATCAGGTCCATCACCAAGTCCATCACCAAATCCAGCATCAGGTCCATCACCAAGTCCATCATTAGGTCCATCATCAGGTCCATCACCAAGTCCATCACCAGGTCCGTCATCATGTCCATCACCAGGTCCATTGTCAGGTCCGTCATCAGGTCCATCATCAGGTCCGTCATCAGGTCTATCATAAGTTCTGTCACCAAATCTGTCATCAGGTCAGTCACCAAGTTCATCACCAGGTCCATCACAAAGTCCATCATCAGGTCCGTCACCAGGTCTATCACCAGGTCCATCATCAGGTCCGTCATCGGGTCCGTCATCAGGTCCATCATAAGTTCTGTCACCAAATCCGTCATCAGGTCAGTCACCAAGTCCATCACCAGGTCCATCACAAACTCCATCATCAGGTCCGTCATCAGGTCCATCACCAGGTCCATCACAAAGTCCATCATCAGGTATGTCACCAGGTCTATCACCAGGTCCATCATCAGGTCCATCATCAGGTTCGTCACCAGGTCCGGCACCAGGTCTGTCACCAGGTCTGTCACAAAGTCTTTCAGCAGGTCCATCACAAGTTCCGTCATGAAATCCGTCATCAGGTCCGTCACCAAGTTCGTTATCAGGTCCATCACCAAGTCCATCCCCAAGTCCATCATCAGGTCTGTCACCAGGTCCATCATCAGGTTTGTCACCAGGTCCATCACCAGGGCCGGCACCAGGTCTGTCACCATGTCCATCAGGTTTCTCACCAGGTCCATCACCAGTTCCGGCACCAGGTCTGTCACAAAGTCTGTCACCAGGTCTGTCACAAAGTCTGTCAGCAGGTCCATCATAAGTTCCGTCACCAAATCATTCATCAGGTCCATCACCAAGTTCGTTATCAGGTCCATCACCAAATCCATCACCAAGTCCATCACCAGGTCTGTCACAAAATCTGTCACCAGGTCCATCACAAAGTCCATCATCAGGTCCGTCAACAAGTCCGTCACCAGGTCCATTATCAGGTCCGTCACCAAGTCCATCACAAGGTCCGTCACCAGGCCCATCATCATGTCCGTCACCAGGTCTATCATCAGGTCCATCATCAGGTCTGTCACCAGGTCCATCACGAAGTTCATTACCAGGTCTGTCACAAGGTCTGTCACCAGGTCCATCATCAGGTCCGTCACCAAGTCCATCATCAGGTCTGTCACAAAATCTGTCACCAGGTCCATCACCAAGTCCATCACAAGGTCCGTTACCAGGTCCATCTTCAAGCCCGTCACCAGGTCCATCATCAGGTCTGTCACCAGGTCTGTCACAAAATCTGTCACCAGGTCCATCATCAGGTCCTTCATCAGGTTCGTCAACGTGTCCATCAACAGGTCTGTCACCAGGTCTGTCACAAAGTCTGTCAGCAGGTCCATCATAAGTTCCGTCACCAAATCTGTCATCAGGTCTGTCACCAAGTTCCTTATCAGGTCCATCAACAAGTCCATCATCAGGTCCGTCACCAGGTCTGTCACAAAATCTGTCACCAGGTCCATCACCAAGTCCATCATCAGGTCCGTCACCAATTCCGTCACCAGGTCCATCATCAGGTCCGTCACCAAGTCCATCACAAGGTCATCATCAGTCCAAGTCACCAGGTCATCAAGTCCGTCACCAGGTCTATCACCAAGTCCATCATCAAGTCCGTCACCAGGTCTATCACCAGGTCCATCATCAAGTCCGTCACCAGGTCTATCACCAAGTCCATCATCAAGTCCGTCACCAGGTCCATCACCAAGTCCATCATCAGGTCTGTCACCAGGTCCATCATCAAGTCCGTCACCAGGTCTATCACCAGGTCTATCATCAAGTCCGTCACCAGGTCTATCACCAGGTCCATCATCAAGTCCGTCACCAGGTCTATCACCAAGTCCATCATCAAGTCAGTCACCAGGTCTATCACCAGGTCCATCATCAGGTCCTGGTTCATCATTATGTTGTGAAACATGGTCTGCTCAGTCCAAACAGCTGCAGCTGGATTTGAGGACAGAACCTGTCTGTCTGACTACCATTCTGTCTGTCTGAACACCAACCTGTCTGTCTGAACATCAACCTGTCTGTCTGAACACAAACCTGTCTGTCTGAACACCATTCTGTCTGTCTGAACACCATTCTGTCTGTCTGAACACCAACCTGTCTGTCTGAACACCAGCCTGTCTGTCTGAACACCAACCTGTCTGTCTGAACACCATTCTGTCTGAACACCAACCTGTCTGTCTGAACACCATTCTGTCTGTCTGAACACCATTCTGTCTGTCTGAACACCATTCTGTCTGTATGAACACCAACCTGTCTGTCTGAACACCAACCTGTCTGTCTGAACACCAACATGTCTGTCTGAACACCAACCTGTCTGTCTGAACACCAACATGTCTGTCTGAACACCATTCTGTCTGTCTGAACATCAACCTGTCTGTCTGAACACCATTCTGTATGAACACCAACCTGTCTGTCTAAACACCAACCTGTCTGTCTGAACAGTAACCTTTCTGTCTGAACACCATCCTGTCTGTCCGACCACCAACCTGTCTGTCTGAACACCAACCTGTCTGTCTGAACACCAATCTGTCTGTCTGAACAGTAACCTTTCTGTCTGAACACCATCCTGTCTGTCCGA